>PVHY01013191.1:0-42026 GCA_004024945.1 Uropsilus gracilis
TTGTATCTTTCTGAAAGGAAATTCTAATTAAGACCATTCTCACATTTTAGCATATTTTCCTTGAAATCTGTAACCTTAAGCAAGAGACAATGACACCTGGGTGGGGGGGAGTACCCCTTATCACAAGGACATGGAAACAACTCAAATGCCCCCAAACAGATGAATGGATGAAAATGATATGGTATATATACACAATGAAATATTACTCATTAATTAAAAATGACAAATTTGATGATTTTATGATAACATGGATATACTTAGAAGAAATCATATTACAGAAAAAAGTCAGAAAGAAAAAAACAGAAACCAAATGGTTCCACTAATATATGGATAAACAAACAAAACTGCACAACAGGGAGGGGAGGGAGTGAACCCCAATGATATGATATGATATATATATATATATATATATATAAATTTAAAAGAAAAAAGAAAACCTTACACAGAATGACACATACAGATAAAGCTGGTGAGCTCTAAGTGAAGCTGATGGGTGTGAAAAATCAACCATCAAGTTTCAGGCAAGTAAAGTCCAGTTGTCACCACATTGTCCAGATACAGACTCAGTGTACAGAGATACACTAGTGGGTTGACTCATTCTTTATAAACATGCATCTTCCACTGTCACTGGCTTGACTGAAACACTCAACTCCATGCTGAAGTGCTATTTCCAGAAATGCAAATTTTAGAGGAAGTAGAGATGTGGATAGAATCATGCATTAGTACAAAGAATAACTTCAAATAAGAAAATGCAAAGCAAAATGATCCCTTTTTGCTGATGAATCTGATTTTTTCACACATCTTTTTTGCATTGCTTCTTCCCTCTGCTTTCTCTTACTTCCTCAGTGTATGCATTTATCTGATAAACTAGAGTTTGTCCTTCCTATGTACCCAACATCACTTAGATACTAGGAATCCAAAGTGTCACAGTGAAGTGCATACTTTCATTGAGCTAACAACATACTAGTAGGAAAGAGAAATTAAAAAAAAATCTGAGAATAACTTCTTTTAGGGGGTTAGCATAGATAGCACTCTTCAAAGTGCTGAATGGCCTAAGTATTCTCACTCAAATAGATTATTTCTGCTGTCTTAGAAACACAGTTATTTGAGGAAAATACCATTTCAAAAGAAACAACACTCACTATATATCCTAAGTACCTATCTCGTTGAGTACAGGAAGCTAATTCTCTGTACTCCTGCATCTAATATATGTCCAACAGAGAAAGTACTGACATCTTCTGTTCTAGACTATCTTTTTAAGGTGGCTATATTTTTTCTTTCCATCTATCTATCTATCTATCTATCTATCTATCTATCTATCTATCTATCTATCTATCTATCTATCTATCTATCTATCTATCTATCTATCTATCTATCTATCTATCTTATCTATCTCTCTCTCTCTCTGTCTATCTCTCTCTATCTAAATGCATATATATATATATATATATATAATAAACAAGCTTGGAAGAAAAGTTTTATCTTCCCCTGGAGCAATGGATAGGTTTGTTTTCTCTCCAGCATAAGAGATAATATCTTTTAAGAAAAAGGCCAACCATGTTAACATGATGCCCATGAAATAAAGCAGTTTCCCTAAGCTCAGTTTTGCTTTAGCAACAAAAAACACTTCATGAGCAAGCATCATGTGATCTTGTGTCACCTTGGGGTATCTGAGGCTCAGGAAGGGGGGTGGACAGAACGGGGGGAAATATGGGGAGAAGGATGGAGAGAGAGATAGAGACCTGAATGGCGGCCTTGAAAAAACAATTGCTGTAAATTATACAGACACAAGAAAATGAAATCTAATGATTTCAAGGAGTTATGAACAGATCTTTCCCTAATCAGTTCTCCCGATGAGAATGCAGCCCAGTCAGCACCTTTATCTTACTTGTGAGTCTTTGAACAGAAAATCTAGCTAAACTGTGCCTGGACATCTAACCTACAGAAACTGAGATAATAAATAGATGCTATTTAAGTCAATAATTTTATGGTAATTTGTTACATGGTAGAAAAATAAGATAATGGAAACTGTAGATTACAAAAATTGCCAAAATTAACCCTCTTCTTGCATTCACATCCTTTTTACTGTGATAAAATAGCTTTCCATTAAGAAGTGGAGCCTATTTTTCTACTTCTTGGTCTAACCTAGAAACTTGATTTAATCAGTAGAATGAGGCAGATGAGATGTTATGCCATTTCCATGCTTTTTGTTTTTTGATCCCTGCTTTAATTGTAAGAATAGGTCTTTGCTAACATACTGAAGGATGAATGATCATGTGGAAATTTCTCTGTTGAGGTCAGCTTAGACCAGCATACAAGAGATGTCACAACACACATAAGAAACAAGATGAACTCATCTGCCTAACTAACCAAAAACTAAAATATTTGATGAAAAGGGATGAATAGATGGTGTTATTATTATTTTTTTTCAGAGATGGTGCTTTTTAAAAACATACATTTAAAATGGTGTAAAGATTAACAGAAGGAAAATGACTGAAAGAAAGATTAAGAATGAGGGACAGAGATTGAGAGCAAGAGAGAGATTCTGGACACTACTGTAACTGTGAATAATGAACATTTTTTGGTATCTGACTCAGAAGTTCTGTTTCTTCCATTAGTACCCAACACTGTGAGAGGATAATATGTGAACTTGAAATTAACAATTTTGAAGTTAACTTGTCCATTAGGGTAAAATTTCAAACTCTTCACAGCTCATTATTCCATGCTAATAGCAATTCCAGAATTCCACCTATACGAGCAGGTCCTACTTTACTATCAACCTCCCAACCCAATACTTGAGTATTTATTTTTTCAAATGCCCTTATTTTTTTCATGGTCTAAGATTTCTCCCCTCAGGTGCAGTCTCCTTGGTTTTCCCACCACCACAATGCCCACAGTCCCCTACCACATTCTGTTTTTGAGAATTCTCAGATGTTTCATGTGTATTACTTTCTCCCTTCTCCAGTTTCTTTGAATGAAGTCTGTTGTTCTTGAAATTCCTGGCTGATAGCTCAGCATTATTACTAATGTTTCCTTCGGATTGTTGCCATCTCTGCCTTCAGTACTAGAAAGTTCACAAAAGTCATGCATATGTATGTTACTACATTGAAAATGAATATGTTACTATGTTGAAGTCATGGAATTCTTTCTGATTTTACCATATTTATCACCTAGGCAACAGAGTCAATTTGCTGTGATTCAGCTTCAAGAATGTTCATTGAGCCTCTTTCTAGAGTTCCGCTGTTGGGAATGTATATAATCAATATTGAATCTAAAGAACCTAAGATCAGCAATTGACAGTAATCGGCATTGTGACTAATGCTTGATCCTTACTTCATGCTTTCCTCTCTTATCTCTATTATACAACCATGATAACTCAATTATTCTTCCACTAACAATTAAATTTAGACACTTGTTTCAGTCATTATTTTTGATATGTTCATTCTTGTGAGAAGTATGACAGGGACTTGAAATTAGTCTGTTTTGAAGATTTGTCATTACTAAGATTTCCTGAGGCATCAAAATAATTATCTATTGTCATATGAAGAGTTTTATTTGTGTCATATAAACACCAAGAATGGTGTTATATGCTAGTATCTACTAGCATAATGATTTATTAAATAAAATATTTATTTTTTAAAAAATGTTCATTGTCATCCAAAGAAACACCTATTTAATTTGCCGGCAGTCAGTTTTATTCAAAGCAAAATGGTGTGAAAGCAGCTCATAAGGACAAGTATATATATATAGTATCTGATAATAATAACATGCTATTTTAGAGATTGAGGGGATATTTTTCATGAGAGCTTTATTGCTAGACAATTTACATACCATAAAATCAAGGTATTAAAAGTGTAAATGTAATGCTTTTTAGCATATTCAAAATTGTCCAATCATCACTACAAATCACTTAGAACATATTCATCACTCCAAAAAGAAACCCTTTACCCACTAGCAGTTACTGATTATTCCCATGCTTCTGCCTTTGTTCTAGGATGCAAGCAACAATCAAACCTTTGTCTCCATTAACTGACCTCCTCTGGACTTTCATCATCAGCATATAAGACCATAGAGTATTAAAAACCACAGAAATAGTTTAGTTTTATTTCTACACATTAGGAAATGTCATTAAAGCATGTGTGACAACCTAGTTAAAAAAATAACAAATTATAGTGGGATTGACTTCTCAAGAGGGAATTCTTTCTGAAAAGGTCAGCTATAAAATGAGAGGCAAAAAGATTTCTTACTTCCAAGATTACCAAAATAACATCAATTACTTGCCCTGATGCCCACGTGTGAAACTTTATGGTGTTCACCACTAAATATAACAAATGTAGTTAGAAGGCAATAAACTTAGAAGATAATCAATCTCAAAGATGTTGGTAACAACACAGAAAATGGAATTTTTGAGCCCTTTTCCAAATATATATGTTACTTTGTCTTTAGGTCAGTCATTTTAAGACAGAAGGTAAAATAGCTCTTTAAAGGTGTGCTTTATTGACTACATATATGAACGGTATTTAGAATATAATTTATTCTGTGAAACTTTCAGGAATATCTTTGATGACTGTTAATGTATCCCTCTAATTGCTCTCCTTCTGTATCTACTTTTAAGAATAGAATAAAATATTTTTTGAAAGTTTCCTTATTTTGAAACCGCTATTATAAATTACTTGGGCTTCAATTGAGAAAATAGCTAGGAGCATATTAATATTTGAATATTAGGGGTGCATATTTGGCCGTGAAAAACTTTACCACTAGATTTGCAGGGAGGGTCTAGAAGTTTTTCTGAGCACACACCACATCTTATCCTACCTGGCAAACGTCTTATATATAACACAGACAAATCTGCAGATAATGCATCTACAAGTTATCACATCTGTGCTCACGGGGCACCTTGAGTTGACCTTAGAAGCATCAGCTATCTTTGGCTTTCAGTTCTACATTACAGGGTCCTAAAATCTGAGAGCAGTTCTTAATCCAATTAGTTCAGTGTTTCAGCCTGACTATATTCCTCCTACTTGTTCCAGACATCTCCTCTAACTAGAATCCAAGAAAGGACAAATTATTGCTGTTCTAAAAGATACCAATAGCTATTTCTGCATTTCAACTCCTTTGGGAGAGAATGTATGTGTTCAGGGCTGCTGTCATGCCAAGCGACACCTGGCATCAAGCATTCCATAGCATTCTTAAAATAATTCTTAGGGCATAAAATTTCTTCAGTCCTTCAGAATTGGGATTAGGACTATTTTATCTGAGCATATTAAGAAAAAATAACCCAAATAATGGCAAAATTGGTGGAAGTTTGGGGGGTGGGGAATGTGTCTGCAGATTCTGGCTTTACAATAGCAAAGCACAGGTCTACATGACTTTAATAAGAGCAGGCAGTGACAAGCTAGCTGCATTTTCCAATGCAATAGAAAATCAAGAGGTGAAAGGAAAAATTGCAGACCCCCTCAGTCTAAGTTTTCTGATCTCTATTTTTACAAAATGGTCCTTCTTTTCCTTCTGGCCTATTCTCTTCACCAAAGGTGCTACAAAGTGCCTCCCAGAGAGATGAGTGACTTTGTCAAACAGGTGATTTCATGGCATGGAATTTTCTTTGACTGAAGGAGCAGGGGTTCTTTTAAGCTGCATAGATTTCATAGTCAGCAATCTCAGAATTGTATTAAAAGATAATTTCTTGCTGACTAAACAAATCATTGTGCAAGATAAGTCAGACACCTTCTCTGGGATTAAAGCAGCTCTGGCTGCTCTAAGAATAAAAAGAGAACATTGACCTTTCAACACTAACCAAGACAAAGGATGAACAGCCCTGCTGCAAATTTGCAATTTGCAGAACAAGGAGTTGGCTTGGTTCCACTGAATGATCATTTGCAACATGCCATGAATCTCCAAAAATGAAAGGCTCTCCTTTCAGTTGTTTCTGAGGCTATCAAAGTAAACAGGTTTGATGAATTATTGATAGCTGTTGGATGAGTAAAGCACCATTGAAATGACAAATGATAAGCACAGTGAAACTTTCATTTTCCTTATTCCCCAAATACATGTCACAAATTCCTTCCCATTGTCTTACTTACTTCATTCTATCTCAGAAGTTTTACTTACCCCCAGTCCCTACCAAATCTAGTTTTAAATGTTCCAGATCTACCCTGTCTTACAAATACTCCATGAAGGCTTATTTAAAAGATCAAAACCAAGAAAATTCTCTTGGTCTCAATGCTATGTTCTAGAATTTTATCATTTAGACCATTCATGAAGTTGCCTAAAATCTACAAACTTTCTGTATAGCACATGAAACATACAAGTCACCTACTCTCATCACCAGGAAAAAAAAAACCCACCAGTTAATACTTTATAAAATTTTATATATTTCCCCACCCACCCTATTTGCCTGTTAGCACATCACACAGGATCCTACATGTGCTATGTACATAACCTGGCTGATTCAGAATCATATTTTTTTCTTCTCTTATACCTACCACAAAGCCATTCACATAACTGGAAGTCATCCACATAACTCAATTACTAGAGTTTCCAATTCACTGTGCCACTGGGTTGTAGAGAACTGTTGGAATAATATCCTCATAGACCAGTGCTATAGAAGGTCCCTTTCAAACTGGATGCCACCTGTTCTAAGAGAAGGAACTGCAATCGAGGAAAGTGAGAATTGACCTCTTCTATCATGTCAGGGAGTACAGTATAGAGCAGGTCAATCTAACTACATGCAAAGTGTGTGTTCAAATTTCAGGTATATTTTATTCAATTTTACCTCTAAGTTCTCATTGTTGGATCTTTAAATATAAATTCAAAGACCTTATAAAGTATGTATTAAAAACTCTAGCAGATGTACAAAAATGTTAGACTTTCTGGATCCTGAAAAGGAACTCTTTAGAAAGAGTCTTTAACTTAGGTATTTTATTATTATTATTATTAATTATTATTATTATTATTATTCTAAGTGCTAAAAGTTACTAGGGGTGACTGGATGTCAGAAATTCCACATGAAACATCTCTATCAGTGATGTGAATGGTGAATTCCTCAAACTATATAGCCAATGAAATAAACAAAAAAGATATGGGACACAGGACTATTTAACAGGATAGAATCTCTCTCTTACCTGCTTCTCCATATTTTATAGAAGTATCTTAAAGCAGGAAATTAGACTTTGAGGCACTACTTTATTTGTATGGATGAAGAACTTTTTCTGTTTTCACCTTTACGAAACTGATTTGTTATAAATGCACATAACTTTAGTAAAAGAGAATAAAGGAAAATTATACATGTTTGTAGTTGATTTTCCAGAAAATCTAGATCATTCTCATCAGCCTCATCCAAGCGTACACTATGCAATTTACTGGTCTTAATCCTGAATTTTTCAGATGATGAAATTTGTATAAATGCAGCTGCATAAAAAATAAAAGAGTTCAATTTACTACCTGCAGAAAAATTATCAAGCCTGACAATCCCTGGGTATAAATATCATATGAGGAAGCTCCTTAATGAAATTGAGTAGTGTCAGTGCATTGATAGCTATTGAATAAAACCTAATCTTCCTCATACTGGTTTTTCTAAGCTTTCATTCCTTGGTCCTCGGATGCTTTTTGCCACTACCAATCACAAGTCCACCAATGCAACTGCTGTGTCTTTGCACTTGCAAAGCTCAGTTACATTACCCTGTATTCAGTGCATTTTAAATCTACTCCCTTGTGTAGTCTTTTAGTTTTGGTCTTAAAGTCATATTAATTGACACTCAGTTTAATTATGACACAGCACAACTGCTTTTTTAAGAAATGGAGCCATAACAGAGTATCTTAAATTCATATTTTCAGTTATTTGCTACAGAAACATATAGATTCTACTTTATTGCACTCTATTAACTGACCCCCCCCTACCATGCCTTTGAGACTCTAAACCCTGCTTAGCAAAAGAGAAATGACAACTATACATTTAAGCTCTCAGCATACTGGGGAGTTTCCAAGTGTAAAATTTATTTTTAAGTACACCTTTTAAAACAACTAAAATGTGGTGAAACAGTCTTTGAAGTGCAACATGACAGATGGACAGAAAACTTTACTAGCATGATGGATGGGTCTTTATTTATTCCTCGGTGAATTGCTACTGATCATAATCATTTTTATAGCTGACTACAAAAAGAAAGGATTATTTCTTTTGTTCTGGAATCTCAGGATGAACATATTTGTTCTGGGATGAAGGTAGCCAAATTAGACCAAGCTGCTGGAGCATAATAAATTCACAGCAATCACATGCCAAAATGTTCTTTAATTCTTAAGACACTATCAACTTTAAATATTCTGATCCTTTCATAGTTAGCTGGCTTATCCTTTTGTCCTACTGAATTAACTGCCTTTTCTTTTACTTTGTCTCCTGAGGGGACTTTATTTTAAATCTTTTCAGTCTAATTCCATTAATTGGCATATTGTCTGGTCTCATGTTCTCCTCTTGGGTCTTGAACTTATGTTCCCCTCAGTTCTTAAACTCTTTAGCTATATTTTCAGCTTTGAATGACAACTTGCTCCATCTGTAGACAAAGCATTCACATTCTTATCTTTCACTTCCAGGCTAATATTTAACAATGAATTCACAATCCTGGCAGTTTATCAGTCCATTAAAAAAATCCAAAGACAGCATTCCTTGATTTTAAAGCCATCACACTGAAATCAGGAATATTCGTTCACTAATTTGAGTATAATCTAGGAACTGACAATTCTAAACGATGACAAGGAGATTAAAGGTAGATATAGCTTGTCTTTTCTGGTTCTCATGCCATGAACTGAAACATATTTGGGAACACACACTACCTTGGATTTGTAGCTCAACTTCAAAATTTATTAGCTAAGTGATCTTGGGTCTATTATATATTGTTCTAATCCTCAACATCTGCTTTTCTAAAATGGGAGTGAAAACAGAAAATAATTTCAAAATACAGTGCTGTGATGAGGACTTAAAAGCCTTTCATATAATACCTGGCATGTAATAAATAATCAAAGCTAGCTATAATTATAATGATTACCTTTAAGATACCATTGCCTCTATTAGCATTGTATTTATGTTCACCTTCAAAGTACATCTAAACCCACTTTATCCAAGTCTTCAGATTCCACACAGAGAATGTCATTTTGGGAGATTGATTTTATATAATGTATTTGTCACTTGTTTTATATCACCACAGTAATCACTCCTTTTTTTAAATTAAACTGTGAATTCTTTAAATAGAAAGACTATATCATACCTCTGCAAACTTGGGCTCAGCAGAATGCTTTCTTCCTACAGAAAAGGTGGTATAACCATCAATTAGCAACAATATGTATATGAGAAATCAGATTTTATTTTCAACTTATTTTTATGAAGAAACCAAAAGTAGAAGCAGATGGCAGTTTATTACATGAAGATGTAAGCAAGATTATGGAAATAATTAGAGGGAGGATGCTTAGGGAAAGAAGTAGAGAGATGTATCTATCTTTGAGCCAGTCTTGATTATCCATAAATAATAAAAAGAATAATTAAAAACTAAACACAGGTTATAATGCCAGTCTTCACAAAACTCTAGTTAATAATTGAATGGTTACATTTCATTCCACTATCAAATACTTCCAAAAAAGATAAGGTATTCAATCTAATATATAGTTCAGAAAAGAACCCATGAAGATGATTGATATTCACTCACAGATAATTGTCAGGTGCTTTATCGATAGCATATTAAAACAGGGCACCAAGCAACATTTTCTAACTTGAATATAAGAATGATTCTAATAGACAATGTCCTGAAGGAGTTCATGTCCTATTTGAGATTAAAATTCTCAAGAAGGACTCCAACCGATCCAATTCCTTAGGGAATATCTAGGGATGATGTGGGGCAAAGCTGGATTGATAGGACTTTTCAAGAATCCAAGTGGTCTTCAAATATTAACATTTAAAAGTTTATTATGGGTTCACTCTTATTATGTCTTCATTTTTTTCATTAACATGTCCATTAATATAAAATAATAACAGTCAAAGGTGAATTCAGAGGTTTTTAATTACCTACTTTGAAAATTACATCGTTTCAAGGCTTTATGTATAATCACATGAATGTTTCTTTAACAAAAACAACTAAATTATAAATATGATGATTGTAAGAAAAATAGTCATAAATATGACTCTTCCATTCATTTTACGGTGTCAAGGGACAGAATAAATAATATTCACAAGAAAGACAGTCTTTATGTAGGCAAGTCACCTTAATTTTCACCCACAGCTGTGCCCAACCCCAGGGCCAGCTTACCTATGGGAGCCCAACATGGATAATAATGACAGGCAAGACAATCCACTGTCACGGCTTAAAAGCAGCTCTAGATACAGGCATCAGAAATGCCTAATGCCAGAATTCTTAGCTTTGCAAATGAAAGAAATGGAAGTAAAAAGAAGAGGACTGAGGATTAAAGGTGAGATAATGAAAATAATATTTATGACAAATTAGAATTCTGGTAAGTTCCAGGTCCACAGGCACAAGCAGATAGCTGAATAGACGTTATAATAAGATGGTTGAAAGCGGAAAGTCTGTTTGGTGGCTCTATAATCAAGCTTTTGCTGTGATTCCACCACTGAAGAAAAGCTGGGACCTATCCCCAGGACACTTGCCTCTGCATGTAAAAAGAATGGGTGATGAAAGATGAAATTCAAAAAATGGCATGTTTTCATGCTCTCTCAGTACAGCTCCTTTAATAAACTTTTGCACAATTATGATCAATGACTCTGACTAACATTCTATATGGTTTCCTAGTATCCTGAGAAATTTTCTCAGCTCGGTATAATATCACCAAGAAATGTTTGAGGTCAGTTAGGAAAGAGAAAAAAGGGGGAAAGATCCCAAACAGGCAATTTAAAGTGGCTATTTAAAACTCTAGTTTTATCAACATTTTTTCTTTTGATGAATAATGTTTTTAAATTAGTTTACAAACTATACCATCTTGAAATTAACAGATTCAGAGACCCATATTAGAGTTGATGGCACTAATCTACCCAGCTCCTAAGAGTTACCTTTCCCTTTAATGTGCATCTTGGATGCTCAAATCACTCAAGAACTGACTTCAGGAATCTGTGGTACCCCAGACAACATGAACCTGTCATTCCACAGGCAAAAATAGCGAGACCTAGTCTCAAAAACTAAAAAAAAAAAAAAAAAAAAAAAAAAAAAAAAAAAAAAAAAAAAAAAAAAAAAAAAAAAAAAAAAAAAAAAAAAAAAAAAAAAAAAAAGTCTGTTTCTTGTCTTCTATTGTTACTTATGAGAATCCAAAGGGATGAGTTTTTTCTCCCACAAATTTCTTTTGACATGATTCTTTTGAATACTCTCCTGAGATAATCTTTTTGTAACATTTAGCTCATGTTTATCTGATTTTTTTTTACATATACTCAGTTTTTCTCCAAAGTACAGTTTTAATATAAGAGTATAGTTTAAATCTGTATAACTAATGCTTGAGTTAGCATAAAAATCTGATAGCTCAGACATACTCTATATTTGATATTAGTCATCAGTGGTCCTAAAGTCTAATATCCAGTCCCTTCAGTCCCTTTAAGTATTAATTCACAGGCTAACTCCCTTCTAATTCCATTTCTGATACCATATTGTAGAAATTAGCCTGTGTCATAAAAGGGGAACAATTTTGATCATAATCTTTCTTCTGCAAATCTAGAAAATCTCATTCACCCCCCCCCCTTTTTTTTTGAGACTAGGACATGCTATTTTTGTCCATGGAACTGCAGGCTCACGTTGCCCAGGGTACCACAGACTCAAGCAATCCCCAACCTCAGTTTCCCAGGTAGCTGCAATTACAGGCACACACCACCACACCCAGTTATTTTTTGAGACTAGGTCTCACTGTGTTTCCCCGAGCGGGACTCAAACCATGATCCCTAGCCCCAGCTGCTTCATAGGCTGAAGCTTATAGGCACAAGCCAACTTGCCCGGCTTTCATTACCCCCTTTCTATGAAGGTAAAAGAATATTTTAAAAGTTACCATTAAAAGAATATATGCAGAAGTGGCCTGGTACAAGGGAAACAAGAAAGTTTTAAAGCCAATAATTAAATTTTAGTCTTAAACATCTACATTTGGATCACTTCTAAATGTGACTTGCCCAGAAACAACGCAGGAAAAAAGTAAATGAATACTTTTACCTTGAAAATTTACACATAGAAATGAAGGGATTACTCTCAGAATAAATCAGAGATCTGCCCCCAAGAACTCATTTCAGCTACTATTCTGTAATGTAGAAATTCGTAACACTTCTCAAATATCAATTTTCCAGCTGCTATAATGTTGACATCCAAGTTCCAACTGAATAGAAAGACAGCATGAGTGCTTAAAAAAATGCAGTTTGTTCACACTATTTTGAAATGCACAGCACTATTAACATTCAACATCCAGGCATCCCAAGGGAGCACAGAGTTCATCTAGTTGGTCCATTTCTATTAATTCGGAACAACTGAAACCTGACATGGCACCTACAGTTATGTTCTGAGTCAACAATTTCACTAAAATGAAGCCTTGTAGTTTTGAACCACTGTTGACTGAGAGCAACATCTATGAGGGTGAACTTTGACTCCCAGACATGTGGGAGGTTACTTAAGAAGTCCATAGAGTTAACACCTTAAGAATTTTTCTGGATCTTAATCTACATGCTTCAGTTAATTATAAAATGCCCAGAAGCTATACTTTTGCTACATGGAAAGAATTTAGGAAAAGAAATTATCTGTGTAGAGTTCCTGCAAACACTAGTGCTCCTAACAAGAAAAATATGTTTGTGTTGAAGATATCTATCATTTCTTGTCATCTGAACCTTAACTTGGGTTTTGGTGTAAGAACCCCTTTACAGGAGAACTTGTCAATTTAATTACTGTGATAACTGATTCTAATTCTGATTCTAAACCTCTCTTAAAGCCTCTCCAGTCAGACTTTTCCACCATCATTACAATAGAGTTCTCTTGCAAGGTCATTTGTTACTTATCTAATGTTAAACTTTAATGTCTTCATACTTGATTTATCAGCAGTGTTCGGAGTGGTTGATCACTCCCTACCTCTTGAACAAATTCTGCATCTTACCACCACAATTTTGCCCTGGCTTCTCTCTCGTCCCACCCACCACCCTTCTTTAGTTTCTTTTCTTGGTTTTTCCATCCTTTCCACAGTTCACTGCTAGAGGGCACAGAGACCTATTCTTGCATACTCACTACTCTGTTCTCCCATCATGATGAATTTCATCTTTTTCAGTGTAATCTAGGTAGTACCAACTATAGAGTTAGTTCTTAGTAGATAGTTTTTGAGCAAATAAAGAAATGAATGAATATACTGATATTACTAATAGAACAATGAGTTCAAATGAAGCAAACACAAAACAGTGTCATCCTGAGTCTTCAGGTTGCCATGGTTGGTAAGCACTATATCGAGTCTAAATGATTTGTTTTTTCCCAGAAGGTAGATATTATGAGTCACTGGGTGTTCAGAGGACTGAATTTAGTTAGATATATTAAACACATGAAAACCTGTACTTTTAAATGCTAATTTAGAAAATTATTTTAAAACATGAGGCTTTTTTTTTTCTCAGAGAATTCATATACAGTGGATGCTTCTGAGGTTTTGTGATTATAAAATCTCCAAAAGCAATTGTGCATTTGGTTAGAAAGCTCATCTGAACTTGACCTTGCAAAAAAGGGCATATTTTAGCTCATCTAATAAATAAAATGTACCTGCATTTAAACTTTTTTTTTACAAAGACATTAAAAGGAAAGGTTTCAAAACATAAATCCAGTGCCTGAGTGAATTGCCTGCAGTTTTATGATCAACAGTAAAAGCTGTCATCTGGTTTGTCAATTACACACAAACTAGAAGGTCTTCAAGGAGGTCTCCACACAAAGGACTTTAATAACGCACCAAAAAAAAAAATCTACATTAAAATATGTGTCAAGTAACAGCTAATTAATAAGTGCCTGGCAAGAAAAAAAACTGACATTAATGTAAATTAATGACATTATGGAGTACATTGACAATCTGCAATTGAGGATTTACATAATCAGTTATTATAGTTCCCTGTTGTCTCTAAGGTCAATATTGTGCAGTTTTAGGACATGCTAATGCATATTTACTCATTAAGGTACAATGCCTTCTACGAGAGTTCAGTCTCTGCTTGAATTAAATTGTTATGTAGATAACTGCTTCGCAGATTGGAAGTAAAATACTTAATTTCAAAAATGTAGATTAAATATAGATCACAGAAATCTCTTTGCATTTCCTATTTGTATTACAAAGACAGCTTATGCTCTACCAAAACATCATCATAACTGGAAGTTCAGTTGAGGCAAAATCTGAGCCTTGTGAGGGTATCTTTAGTATGCACTGAGGAGGCAGAGGGTGGGAAGTGGGGAAGAAGAGACAAATTTGTTATCTTTTATGATATTATAAAAGCAAAGCAAAATGCCAATGGTGATGAGAACAAATTATTCCAGATCCTAGGTATTCTCTATGACCCTTAAAAGTGAAAAATCACTAAGTGATCATTACATTTGACACTTTGGAGCAACTAGTCCAATTTTTTACTTCTGAATTACCAGGATCTATCACAAAAATGAATGGAAAATGAGGCTTGCCATTTTGCAGAGGCCAATATATTGACCTGTTAGTTTATACAGATCCAATACTCCCTAAATGATGCTCTGACCAGAGAGATTTACCCCTACCTTATTCCAAGAACACATTTCTTATGCATTATAATATGATTTTTCAAAAATGTCTTGGGGTTATTCTGATGCAAAGTTCTTACAGACAAATAGGGAGTATGAAGATATATAGCTAATAATCACTCTGATAATTGACAAGATCACCTTTACCTGGAAACTAAACATCTCACAGCTGGTGATAGAGGCTAACTGCTTGTTTTTAAGATTCACAGAAGACTAGGTAGATTTTTCTCCTAGAAGATAAACAAAATGTTTTCAGATTCCCACATGGCTATATCTTTTTTGGATGAATGGACTTCCTTGCTTTAGTGTGGCTGCATAGCCCAGTGTGAGAGAATTTATCATATGATGGAAATGCCTTTTAAACAGGCTGCAAGGCAGTGCTGTCGCAGCATTTGGCTGTACCAACACTTCATTTAAGGATCAGCATTAATCCCTCATTTGCATGGATACTGACTTCTTTCCTCAAATGACATTAATAGGCATTATAAATCTACGTTTTACTTGCTAGCACTGTGCCAAGGCATAACGCTAAGGAAAGAATTACATGGGAATTGTTTTAGACAGCCAGCCTATGTGTACAGTCAGCAGCATTCAATGTCCCTGCCAGTCAGAATTTGACACCTCAAAGGTGGGACATGGAACACACATACGCACACATTTCTGTGTGTGTGTGTGTGTGTGTGTGTGTGTGTGTGTGTGTTAAATTGCCCAAATTAAGAAGAGGCTGATGTATGAAAATAGATTTCAACTGACTGGGTTTCAGAAAAATGGCATATGTTTTTACCTTATCCAAGACCTTCAAATCTGAGCCATGAATAATATTTTTTAGGAGTGGTAATAAACTAAGGTGAAATATGGAATAATGAGTAACTCCTAGAAAAAATGTGTGATCAACAAGCAGTATTATATAACAAATTAGTAAAGTTTATCATTTGAGGGCTGCTGTACCCCAGATAAAATGGTTAGTCTTTTTTTTTTTTCAGACTAGGTCTCGCTAGTTTTGCCCATGGAATTGCAGGCTCACGTTGCCTGGGGTACCACAGACTCAAGCAATCCCCAGTCTCAGTTTCCCAGGTAGCTGGAATTACAGGTGCATGCCACCACATCCAGCTTTATTTTGGGACTAGGACTCACTGTGTTGCTATAGTGGGACTCGAACCGTGATCCCTAGCCCCAGCCACTTTATAGGCTGAAGCTTACGGGCATGCACCACCATGCCCTGACTTTCATTACCCCCTTTCATTACCCCCTTTTTTATGTATGACCTGGTACAAGGGAAACAAGAAAGTTTTAAAGCTGATACTTAAATTTTAGTCTGACACATCTACATTTGGATCGCTACTACATGTGACTTGCCCAGAAACAATGCAGGAAAAAAAGTAAATGAATATTTTTACATTGAAAATTTACACATAGAAATAAAGAGATTTCTTGCTACATTGCTCCCAGCGGGACTGGAACCGCGATCCCTGCTCCCCGCCATGGCTTCCTAAGCTGCTGCTTACAGGCATGTGCCACCATGCCCAGCCTGGTTACAGTCCTTATTAATTAGCCCTTTTAAATTGCAATGAAATACAATGCAATGAAATGAAAATTAGGACTGTACTTTCTTGAGGACAAATAGAGAATGGGGAAAAAAACAGGGCATTTTTGTTTCAATTCTCACATAACTTTTCACCCAAGTATTAAAATATGTCATCAAAATGAAACTTAACAAGAAGATGAGTTGGATATAGATGGAGAGTAATCACCCATAGGACCTGACAATGGGTTCCAGAATCCTCTTTTCCTCAGAGTTTGTGAATGTTTCACTTCTGTCACTCTTGTAGTCTTCAACTCTTGCCTGCAGCCCCACTCCTCCACCCTCCCACTCCCCAACCCCCATCAGTATTTTGAAGGTCTTTTTCTTTAAATAGGTCTAAGGAGTAGTGGAGTAGTTCATGAAGTCCATAAAAGCTTTCATTTCCCAATGAGATGAACTAAATTGTGGCAGATCAATGCACAAGCTGAGGAACAACTAGATAAGTTGTTCCAGCTAGATAAGAATGTCCAATTTGAAAGGGGATGAAGTCACTCAGCAACCATCCATAGAGAAGAACCACAATCAGTGGCTAGATTTTCCCTGGTAGCACCAGCTATTTCTGAATAAGGAAAGATGAGTCTAAGACAGAGCTGAGTAAAGAGCTACAGCTGGGGAGACAAACCATGTGGGCTCTGAAGGGCTGATGGAGACTGAACTAATAAAAGTTCTTTTTTTAAAAGAACTTATGAGAATGAGGTGATAAAATTAAAGAGCTGAGTATCTTATAACATCTGGCAAGTTCATCACCCCCAGTCATTTGCTGAATTCTGAAAGTTCGGTGGGTGAATTAAAGCTAATCCACAGACCACAGAGCAGCATAGTGGAGTGTTCTTACTCCACTCTTAAAACAAAGATTAAAGTTCATAATCTGTAAAGGGGAAAAAAGCCTCAACAAATGCACTAGGCTCTTATTTGAAAGCCAGAAGAGCTATGACCTAGTAGGAACAGGGATGAACAGGAAGAGGTCAATGCATCATTAACAAAACTGCAGTTTAATGTATTTGCTGATTGGGCTGCAGTGATTAGTTGCTTTCCTAATCCCATGGTAATTAACTTCTTCCTGATCTCACCTTCTGAAAAGGGGAAACATGGCACTCTAGAAGAAGGTAGTCTGTTTTATACAAGTGTCTATCAGAAATAACTAAATGAAAAAAAGTAAAATCTCACAACTATCCAGATATTAAAGCTATTGAACAAGGATTTTAAAACAGCTAAATATTCAAGAAAATAAAGAAGTTAGAAAAAATAAATGAAAACATAATTTCATTAAGGAATTGAGAACTTAAAAATAATCAAGTACAAATTCCAAGCATGAGTAAAACAATATGCAAAATTAAGTAGGGTGGTTAACAGAAGCAGACCCAGTAAACAAGATTAGTAAACTGAAGTTGATGCCAACACTTCTATTCAACACTATACTAGAAATCCTAATCTGTGCAATCAGGCAAGAAATTGGAATAAAATCATAAACTTTACAAAGGAGGATATATAGTGTTCATCATAAACAACATGATTATGTACTTAAAAATGCAAAACATAGTCTACAGATAATCATTAGAATAAGTGGGTTTAGTAAGGACATAAAAATTTCATTCGTAGTATTTTACGTCAGCAACAAATCAATAAAATTTTTTTTAACATTTTCACTTGGCACCAAAAAAGTATTCAGGAAAAAAATCAAAGAAAAAGTCTATAGTTAAACCAAACAGAGATTTTAAAAACCCAAATAAATAGAGGTCTATATCATGCTTATAATAGTGTTGCTTAAAGATATAGATTGTATTCAGATTGATTGATAGATTCAATAAGTCCTAATTAAAAATTCAGCAGTTTTGTAGGGTGTGTGTGTATGTGTATTAATTGTAAAGCTGTATCTAAAATATATATGGAAATACAAAGACCTAAGAGTGGTCAGGACAATAGTGAAGAACAAGGAGTGTTATTTTTTCTAACACTTTCAGTTATTAGCTTTCCATACAATTTTAGCAATAAAAATTGTGTGATATTGGTGCAAGGATAGACAAGTATCTGCTGAATAGAATCAGAATAGAAAACCCTCATGCAGATGGATACTTATTTTATTACAATAGTAATGTTGTCCTGCAGTGGGGAAAATACGGCTTTTTCCTCCAATGACACTGATGGCTTGACTCTTTAATATTCATCTTTTTTAAATGTTTAACCTCAATCCTCTACCTTATAGCACACATAAAATGAATTTCAGCTTGATTGTAAGGTTAGGAAAATCTGGACAGAGTTCCAAAAAGAGTAGCATGTCCCTGATGGAAAAATGTCTTCATGACTTGTTCAGCTCACATGGTCTCAGGTGGTCTCAGTGAGTGCCTCTAGAGTTAATCTGAGTGTGTCTGAGACCCAAAGTGTACATCCATATTCTAGAAGTAATATGGTCCTGATAATGTGTGCAATGAGTGAATTCATCTTAAAATCCAAAAAGCAGCATTCAGACCTATATGACAATCAATACCTGAGATGCAGAACTATAGTCTTCCTACCCTTATCTGCCACCTTTCAGTTAACTAGGGAGTATCACATAATAATAGCTACCATTTATGCTTTAGTCTCAGTGTGTGTTAGTTTCATCATGTTTTCCACATTTTTATAAACTTGATCCTTTTCAAATCTTATAATAAAGTAATTGTTATTATATTTACTGGTGAATTCCCTGAGGCCTGAAAAGGTAAAAGAATTTGCCTCAAGTTTTGGCAATAATTGCTGGTGGAATCAGGATTGAAACCTAGGCATTCAAGTTCCCTGGAGAAGAGATTTCATTGTCTCAGAAGCCATCACAGAGGATGGGAAAAGGGACTCAATATTCTTGAGCACAACATTGCATATTAGAAAAATTAATAAATCTACAATGTGTTTCTTTCATATCTAATTTGTGGACTAAAGTCTGTATTCATTCTGATAAGCAAATAAAAAGGAAATACTCTGAAAAGAGAGTAAACTACAAGCAAGGTATTATTGGATATGCGATCTCTAATGGGAGGCAATTTTAACAAATAAAGTATAAAGATTCACAGGGATTTCTATATACACAGTTTTTACAACAAAATGGAATTACATTTAGGGATGGATCACCTCTGATCCATTGTTCTTTTCACAACCAGTAATCCCAGCCCATTCTATAAGCAAACTCAGTGAAAACTAATTATTACATTAAAAATTATTACTCCATATTTATATTCAAGTTTCTTTTGGGGTCTAGTTATAGACAATTAAGAGGAAAAACATTAGTGAGCAATTGCCTAATTATTTTCCAGTTTAGAGACATATGTGATTTAGTCAAAGGATAGAATGGTGATACCTAGAGATTTTCTTTCACCCAAGATTTCAAACTTCTGCAAGTTTCCTGAAACCACCATCATTTTAAACCATGCCTTTCTAGGGAAGAATGAGACAATTTGACAGCACCAACTGCTCTCTGTTATAGAGGGAAAGAAGGAAAAGGGGGAGGAGAGATCTACCAGGAGAAAAAAAGTTTCTATTACCTCAGTTTCAACCACTCTGGGGTTTTACATGTTTCACTGATCAATGGAAGAAAGGGGAGTATATTTTTCATTCAGATCAGTTTTATTTTGCTAGAAAGTTTAGGCACTTCTTGGGAAGTCTTGTACTTCATGGGAAGTCTTCACCTTCAGAGATTGATGAAATTCTCTGAGATGAGGTGTGAAGAGGGTTTCTAATATGAAATATGTTGCCACATTACTGACAACCTCAGATTGTCTTAACCAATAATCTTTATCTTGCTTAATCTCTACAATAAAAACAGAAAGATTTGTTTCTAATTTACAAAGGGTAAAGCCAAGGTTCAGAGAAATTCAGTTACTAAATGATAGACCTGAGATTTGACCACCAAGAGATCTCTGACTTCAAAACTCAGTTTTCACTTCTGTTATTTGGGAGAAACAATCTTCCATTTTTGTAAGGTAAATAAATTGGGATTTAGTGTATTGACATACTGGAATTAAAAAAAAACTTAGTGAACTAAGTCTTCAAATTAATAATTTAAAGTTGTTAACTTGATGAATGATATATAATGATAGAACATGAATTGTACAGTATCTGTTCATAATTTCCTGAATAATTGGACAACTCATTCATGATCCTGGTCCTCTCAGATTCCCTTGGGTATTCCCAAGGCACACTGCTTCTGGGAACAGTCATGCTGAGATGAACAGAAGTCAAAAATCACCTAACAGGGCTTCAAAACAAGAGAATGTATTTCACTTTCAAATGACTAGAATCTTAGGTCTTAAGCTAAATGAATGGATTAAGTCTTAGTCAATAAGTTTTCTAATTCAAATGGAAATTCCATTCCCTCTAGTTATCTTAGAGTATTAATTGCTCTAAGTGTTTAAATTAATGACAATGTATTATTGTCAATGTATTAATGTCAATGTCCTGTTGCTGCTATAACAAATCACCACAAACTTAGTTGCTTAAACCCAAATTTATTATCTTACAGCTCTGAAACCAAGATGGGTTTCACTAAATACAAATAGGGTTGCATTCCCTTAGGAGATTCTAAGGTGGTAAAAAACCAAAAAACAAAATTCAACTGAGTAAATTTTAAAGATGCCTTTTATCATAAACAATGCATCAGTCTAGCAGATAGAAAGGAGCTTGGTATAAAATGAAAAACTTTTATAGGTAGAAGGGAGCAAGAGCTAGGAAATTAGATAGGCAGAAAAGTGAGTGGTTATTACAAGATTACTTTGCTGATTATTACTTAACTAAAGCTGATCAGATGATCCCTGATTGATTGACTTAAGATTTCATTTCTAGGACAGCTGAGCTTGCAATTAAGTTATCTCAACTTGGTGATAGGGATTTATTACAAATGACACCTCTTTGGGCCTGTTGTCTTGTTTTTAACAAGGGAAAAACCTCTTTCCTGGTCTGTCAGCTCCTAAATCATGCCCCTTCCCCATCTTCAAAGTAAGCAGTGTAGCCTCTTCAAATCTCTCTCCACTTTCATGATTTCATAGACCACTGTCCCACTCTTTCACTGCCTCCCTCTTTTAAGAACCTTTGTGACTAGAGAGGGCCCACTTCTGTAATCCAGGATAACTTCTCCCATCTCCATATCCTTTATTTAGTCACATCTTCAAAATCTTTTCTGTCATATAAAACACCTTTTACAAGTTCTAGGTGGAGACTTGCATATCTTGGTGCCATGGGTAGGTGCATTATTTAACCTAACACTGCCAGACAATATTTTTCTATTTTACATTCCAAGACAGTGGGAGAGAGATTTTAGATGTGATATTGATGTTGCACTCTTAGTGAGCATTTAAAGAGTGGCTTTTTTTTTTCAGCCAAACTAATTGTAAATAATCATTACTATATAATAAGTGCATTCTTTGGAAAGGCTAATAATAAACTGAAGAAACAGTAATGAATTAAACTCTGCTTCCTTGAGAATGCATGGTAATTGTTCCCCAAAGATGTATTGCTATTTATCTCATTGGTGAAGTACATAGGAGTTCTGCCCTCCGATGGTAAAGAATAATAAAAATATAAAAAACATTTAATATCAGCCACTTGTGATTTGGAGGGTTTTGGTTTGTAGTTTTAAAAGCTTTTCACAAAACCAGGAAGTTGCAATAATATTTGAATCAATGTCATTCAGATGTCTTTGCAAGGCAAACAAAGCTCTATCAATTGAACAACCAAACCACTGTTCAAATTAATCAGTAGGAACTTGATAAATTCCACTGATGTAGAAAATTAGCACTTTGCATGTTTCCCAGATTCTGATTTCATTTGGGCGTCTGGTCATGAATTATAACCACTCTTCTTGGACTCGAGCTATTTCACTTGAAATCCATTATTTCTAGCAGAATTATGAGCCTTGTTAGGGAAATGCCAGCTATTTCCATTTTGAGCATCTGTACTGCAGTTCTATTATTAACATGGAGCTCATTTAAAAAGGGGGGGAGAATTAGATTTGTGTCTTTGGGGCAGTGGGGGAGGGGTGGGTGGTAGTGACTAGAGCTTTAGTGAAATAAACAAGCTTACAGGGCCTTTCCAATTGACACAGCTGTCATGTAAATATCTGTCCCTGCTGTATAGCAAAGGGATCCTGGGCTTAAAGACCTTGTAGCCATATGTAAACAATGTAGGGCTGATGACAGGTTTACAGCACTGGAGACAACATGTGCAGCTGTTTCATCCTCCTTCCTATCATGAGATACAAATGTTCAGCAGTCAGATCACAGATGCTAAGAACAGTTCTAGAAGCTTATGGGTTTGTCCTGCCTTTGTGATGTGCTTTGTATTGCTGCCTTGAGGGTCATTCCAGACAGTCCATGGGGTGTGAACACTTCACAGAGGCTCCCCCCTGGGTCTCTTCCTTATCTCCTCCAGTGATTTGCCATTGTTTCCCCTAGGAGTAGAAGCCTTTCAGTGGCTGACCCTAGGAGTAGAAGAAGCCTCTCAGACGCAGGCCTCTAGGCTGCATTGATCAGGGGACTCCTAAGTGGATCTGAGAGGCTAACACCTAGGGAAGTCTTTTACTCTGTTCATTGATTATTATCCTGTTCTCCTCATAATCTTTCTAGTATTCAGCCCAGACTCATTAAAAAAGAGTCAAACAGGAAGCGATGTATTATTTTAGTCAATGTTCACTGAGTAAAAGTGAAAGCTCCTGAGTGTGACCTGGAAAACAATTGCTCTGTGTATGTCAATTTGGAGAAAATAATTTTCCTTTCCCTTTCAGCTCTTCAAATTAAAACTGGAGTACACATATTTCAGATCAATAAACCCCTCATTTTGACTTTTGGAAATTTATCTCAGTTCTGCAGGTAAACCGAGTATTTCATTATCTGAATTGTCCAAAATTAGAATATATTTCATAGTCACATTATATATTTATGGTACAAGTCAGCTCTAGTTCCCCTTATTGAGTTAATATCTAAAGAAGCAGTAAATAGCACTTCCCTGTTTAGGTTAAATCCACTTAAATCCAAGCATAACCACTTATGAAATTTGTGATTTGGGACAAGTTATTTAAGTTATACAGACTTAAGATTTCTTATTACAAAAGAAGGCAATAATAACACCTATCTCTTAGGGTTGTTTTGAAGATTAACTGGATAATCTGTACCAAGTCTATAGTTAAAGTTCTGAACCACAGAAGCATCCATCAAGTTGGAGCCATTATTATATTTTCATAATTTAAAGAATGTAAGCATAAATTAGAACCTCTTATCAAAAGAAAGATAAGAGCTTAATAAATCCACACAGTCCCCCAGCTTTCAACTATGCAAATGCCTAAGATATACCCTGAACTGAGCTCTTCCTTTAGAAAACTACTGCCTCCTCTGGATCATGGGAACTTTGTTTTCCCTCCCAATAAGTCTGTATTTCTACCTTATTCTTTTTGAAAAGTACTGAATAAGTTTGAAAAGTTCTGAATAAAAGTTGCTCAGATCTCTGGGAGTTACTCTTTTCTAAAATGAAATAGAGAACATAAAGATGATGGGCCTAGCTTTTTAAGTTGCATAGCTATATTGAGTACACTTCATCAGCTACACATTAAATTGTAAGCTTTTTGATAGACGGGAATTTTAAAATTCTGAGAATGTCATTCCATCAGGAAAGTTCGTTTGAATTCCAACATTGGACACCTAAGTTAACCTCTAGAACAGGACACACCTATAAGTTGATCAACTCTTGAGATTCTGTGAAATAAAAGTTTTCGAAAAATATCCATGGTCCTGTAACAGGGTAACCCTCAGGGAAAGAGGCGGTTCCAGGTTTCTTGCCCCACCCAAAGAAGGGAGAGGCTGAGCAGGGAGGAGATCTAGAGAAGATGAAAGGAAGAAAAGGAATCAAGAGGACCTGGAGGTGGCACTTGGAGCAGAGAAGAAGCTGCACATGCTCCTCAGTCTTGAGCTTATACCGGGCACTTGGGGGCATATGGAAGAAGACATTTGAAAGAGCCAGAAATGTGGATGAGCTGGGGATTCATGGGGAGCTGGATAACGGCAGACTTTATCTTGATTTGTATTTCATTTTCATCTCCGACTGGCTTGCCTCTTCTGCCACATTCCTATGGGTTCCCACCAGAAGGTGTGGCAAGCTTTTGGGCTTCAATGACCCTGCTTTGGGTCAATCCTGTTTAGTCGGGCATTTACACACAAGGGGCTGGATAACTTTGGCCTTTATAGAAAATGATTTTAAGTGTATTCTTTTACTTCTTATTATCGCATGTTAATTTTATTAAAGTTATTTTCTATTGAAGGTTGTATACACAATATGGCAGATGGCAGAAGCCATTTAGAGCTGGCAGTTTTGTGGGTCCTGGGGGTACTCCTTCTGTGAGGTAACAGTCCCACAGAAAGACAAATATGTTTATATGTCTAAATAATTAGAGGAAAGTAGTGAGAATGTATTTTCCTGCCTTTTTAAAAAGTTGACTTTATTTTCTGAATCAATTTAGGGTTAGAGAAAAATTAAGTAGAAAGTAGAGTTCCAATATTCCACTTGCCCCTACATAAACAGTCTCTGCCATCAATATTCAATCTAGAGTGGTATTTTATAATTGATGAATTTATATTGGAACATCATGATAACCCAGGTCCATGGTTTATTTAGGGTGCACACTTGGATATTGTACATTCTAAGGCTTTTGACAAATGTGTACTAACATGCATTCATCAATATACTATCACACAAAATCATTTTATTGCCCTAAACTTCCTCTGTGTTTTATCCATTCATCCTCCCTGCCCTCTAGTCTCTCATAAACACTAATCTTTTTACTGTTTCCATGGTTTTGTCTTTTCCAGAATGTCACACACGTGGAATCATGCAGTATGTAGTTTTCACATTGACTTTATTCACGTAATGATATGTATATATATTTAAGTTTCCTCCATTGTCTTTTTTTATTTTTATTTTTTTAATGACTGGATCACTCCAATCTTTTAAGCAGTGAATAATGTTCCATTGCTGATAGTACCATAGTATTTCACCCATTTAACTAACAAAGGGTACTTCAGTTACTTCTAAGTATTGAGAATTAGGAATAAAGTTGTTAAAAATATTCATACATAGGTTTTACATGAATATAGTTTTCAACTCATTTGCGTAAATATTGAAAGCACAATTGATATTCAACTTTACCATTTAAATAGATATATGTATAAATAGCAAATTGATACAAAGAAAAATATATAAAGTAAATAATCATGGAGATTTGTATGATTTGGCTAATATCCTGAAGATGGGACACAAAAACTAAAATTTGTAATAAATTTGTCTGACACACAGATTGGATTGCAGAAACAAGACGTTATTAAAGGAACCGAAGAGCTAGTTACTATCATAATAGCTGATCAAATGATTTAGCAAATAATTCCTGTTCAGTAAATTGTAATCATTTTAGCCTGTGTAACCTTGGTGATTAGCCTACATGCTTGATTTAGAGTAGAATTCAAAGAATGTGTGGAGAAAATGAGTGACTGAATAAATGTGGCATTTCTACCTCCTATTGGGCAACACATCCCCAAATCATGAAATCTCTTTGCCACCTACCTAGTGCCTGATCCCTGACTTTGCCCCTTGGCTTTCACAGTGCCTTCGAAAAACCTTAGCTGCAACTTGTAGTTCAAAATTACCTCTTCTTTTTCCCACAGTCAATGCCCCCCACCAATATTGGCCTATCATCAAAAGGATGAGGTTGTAAAGTCATTCAGACTAAGCTATAGGAAGACTGATATTTCTAATTGACTCAGAATATATTGCATTTTAATAGGGACCTTTATGAATACAAAATAGTGTCTGCTTGATAAAATGCATTAGTAAGAATCATCTTAAAATTAGGAACCTTCTGTCTTTTACAGGCACCCTGGCAGGGTAGAGGCATGGCATCATTCATTTATTCCCTTGCTTTTCAAGTCTTCATCATAGTATAAGAGAGTGGGGCGATGGCTAACAAACTTTATAATTTTAACTGACTGTGTTCAGAAGCACCTGGGGAGCTTTCAAAAACTGCAAATCCTTGGGCTTCACTGCCCAGATATTTGCTTCCATTCTGCATGACTCAATGAGTTTAAATGACTTTCCAAGCTCATGCAGACAGCTTGAGTACAGCTGGTACTAACTTTCTCTACTTACTCTATAGGACTGTTAGAGACCACAGAGACCGAAAACTGCTAAAACATACATTTCCATGATGAAAAAATTCTTAGTTTTAAGAAAAAAAATGTATTTCACTCTTAAGAGGTACTTTGAATAGGACACATTATTTTGGTGGGCTTTACTATCAAGATTAATAGGAAGGTAGCTCATTTAGAAAAAAATTATGCTTGTTTCATAGGTATAGCTACACAATAGATATTTTATGGGGTTAAATACTTACCTTATTTTTAAAATCACCCACCTGCTTATAATGTGCTCAAGTTACTGGATTACTGAGTACATTGATAATTAAATTAATATAGAAGTAACATTTTTTACTGAATTCTATGTCAGTATAATTCTAACCTCACATACATTTTTTAAAAGAAATTCAAGAGGTAGATAACATTATAAATGAAGAAAAGAATGAAGAAATGAAGGAAGGGAGCAGATGAATATAGGTAGTTAAGACACTATTTGGGTTCATTAATTATAAGTTATTAGAAATTCCACTAAACATTCCAACCACACAATAGAATTTCCCTAAGATAAACTGCTACAAAAGACTTCACAAATAAATATCTATTCAATTATAATGAAATGCAAAGTTATCTAATAGCTGGGAAAAATGAAATGTAGTCTACAAAGCAATCACTAATGTAAGGTTACTCAATAAGGAGAAATAATTAAAAATTCAAGTTTTCTGACTATGAACTTTCAAAGGCATCCAATTGCCAATTTTGTGCCTATGAGAGACCTAATGAAACTAAAATTTTCTATCTTTCATCTCTGAAAGAAGCATTTATCTTTAGCTGAATAAATCCACTAATAATGTCAAAATCAATTCATAGCACTAGAAGAAATACACTACTTCAAAAGCTGAGGTTTTCAAATATTTCTAATTGTCATGTTGTTTGGATGAAAATGTTAAAAATAATGTGTCTACCTGAGAGGAAATTCTCAAGATATATTTAACTTCATATTGTGTACAGTTCTGGTTTCACGGTTGATAGATTTATAGCCTCACATTCATTGTGAAAGAGTGGTTATTTACTCTGTTTTATCTTGTGACTTTAATCTGAAGGTTTCCATATCTTTGCTGATACTGGTAATTTTCAGTATGTGTTAGAAATAATGACTGTGTTTATGACACATTGAATATTTTTATCCTGTGCTCTCTCTCTAATGGGGTCACAACGTATTTAAGCACTAAGAATTTTCAGTCACTCAGATATCTACAATTAAAATAGAATACATGGAATTTTAGTGCAAAATTCTAATAAATAAGTATTTCTTTGTCCTTATGCCAAATATAGGTAGCAGAGACAATTTGATTGGGGAAAAAATGAGTCTTTCTTACGGGAGAAAATTCTCTGGAACAGAGCTTTATAGATTATGGATATATAAAAATCTGTGAAAAATGTTTCAAATTGTGAATTTAAAATGCACACAATATCTTTTGTTCTATAGTGCAATGGCAGCTGACCTCAGCCCTGCCAACCTCTGCATATCTTGTCACTCTGTTCCTCCATGAAATGAAGTATAGAACAAACCTACAACCCTGCTGTCTCTGCTAATGAGATATACTTGGTGAAATGCTTGTTCATTAAAAATCTAAGAACAGAAATAATGGGCTACATGGGAGTTGAAGTTCTAGAGTATAGAACTAACATGGTACAAACCATAATCAAATGATATTTAATAAATAGTCACATATACTCAGACCATTTAGTCATCATGTAGCCAGGGATTTTGCAGTAAATAAATTCTGTCCTGCTCATTCTAAGGACATAAAATCCAGGCAATGCCTTAATTAGAGAGTGACTGGGGAACTAGAAGTGACAGGCAGTAATGGATTCACAGTAAAAGCAAGCATTTTGTCATCACTCCAATAGTATTAGTATACACAAATTATACTAGACTCAACCCAAAGAAGTGTTCATTTTATTAGGGAAGGTATGGTATGAACAAAATGATAATCAGTGGCAATAAACACTGCATAGAACAAGCAAAACAACAACTGAAACAATGTTCTAAAGACTCCAGAGCATAAAAGAAAAACAGGAATATTTTGAAAGGCATCAAAATTTGGTGCACAAATTGAAGAGCACAACTTTGAGCAGGAGGGGAAGGGGGGAGGGGATGGAGGGGAGGGGGGTTAAACCCTGGGGATTATAATGTTGTGAAATTTATATATAAATAAAAAAAATTATAAAAAAAATTTTGGTGCAGGGTCAGTATCCTATTGCTGCCTGAGGGTGGATTGTAGTTAGGATCACTAGGAGAAATGGAAATGCCTATTAAAAACTCACTATTTTGTTTAGATTGTCAGAGGACAGAGTCCATGGCAGCCACAACCATTGCCAAGTGAAGAGGAGAGTGCCAAGGAAGAGAAAAACTGAGAAACAATTCAACTGCTATGAGCTGGATAATATACTTCCCTATCCCCCCATTCATGTGTTGAGGTCCTAACTCCCATAGTTGTAGTATTGTAGATAGGACCTTAAAGATAAGGTTAAATGAGTTGGTAAGGGAAGGCCTCTAATCTCATAGGTCTAGTATTCTTATATAAAGACAGTGGAAGGCCAGGCAAGGTGGTGCACGCCTGTAGGTGGCAGTCTAGGAAGCCGCAGCCAGGACAAGGGATCTCCGTTCGAGTCCCACTGGGGGCACGTAGCGAGACCTAGTCCCAAAAAAATATCTGGGCATGGTGGTGCGCACCTGTAATTCCAGCTACCTGGGAAGCTGAGGCTGGGGATTGCTTAAGTCTGTGGTGGTACCCTGGGCAATGTGAGCCTGCGGTTCCATGGGCAAAAATAGCGAGAACTAGTCTCAAAAAATAAAAAATAAAACAGTGAGAATCTCTTCTGTTCACATAAAGGCCACATGGGACAGAGCAAGAAGAGGCTGTCAGTATGCCAGGAAAAAAGGTCTCCCCCCAAACTAACCCTGATGCAACTTTGATCTTGAACTTCCAGCCTCCAGGACTGCAAAAGCATATTACTATTGTTTAAACCAGACAGTCTGTGGTGCTTTGTTATGGCAATAAAGGAGGCTTGTATACTTTTGTGTTACAGACCATCTCCATAAAAGGTTGGGAAGAGGGGGCTTAACATGTTCCCTGCTTCACTTAATGATGGATGGAGCTGAGCAGTCAGGTGAAACTATGTAACATGAAAGACAGGTGGGTGAAGAAAAAGCTCTTCTTCTTGTAGTACCACTTGCACCATGGTGTTGTTGGAAGAAGACCTGGAGGAGATACATGAGTGAAAGACAAATGGGGAGACTGACAATGGTGGCTATTATCTTGATATGGGAGCTCCATCTTGTCCCAACTTTCTGGGATCTACCCCTTTCTTTGGGTTCCTACCAAGATGTTCCTTAGGCTTGTGCAAGCTTAAGAAGCTCTGCTTTGGGATTAACCTGTTCGGTTGGGCATTTACACATGAGAAAATGGGTAATTTGAGATGTTTTTACTAGAAGCTATTATCATTTCTTCTTTTCTAATACCCCCTAATACTACAGAGTTTTTCACACTATAAGTCTGCTTTATCATTGTTACACACACGGCCAGGCTCCTTTACAAGTTTGGAGGCCTCAAGGTGGGCCTTAGTCACAGGCTAATGAACTAACTCTGTAGATTCTAGCAAAGTTCCTGACCAATAAACCACATCATATGTAGGATTCAAAGTGGTTTGTCATGAAAGACTGAAAACTCAGAACTGAGGTTGGAGCCACCACTCACTGCAGGAGAGTTACACCTCATGTGATTTCTCCTTTTTGTAGCCTGCAGAGTCTGAACACATCTATGTGATAGTAAAGAGCTTGGGAGCAGCTCAAATCTGCTCCCCATCACAGCCTTAACAGTCCCAGGTCATCATAGGTGACTGCGGACCCCACAGCACTGCTGGGGTTGAGGTCCATGGCTTTCCTGCTCCACCCTCACTCTCAGGCATGCCACTGTCTACGTGGCTATTCATGTATTCTGTGACTAGGACTCCTCACTACTCTAATCTCTCAAATCAGGGCTCACATTGTTCATGAAACTGTAACTGTGATCTCCAGGGAAAGAGTAGGTTACAGCTTCCCTTCCCCACCCAAGGGAAGAACTGAGCAGAGATGAGAAGTTGAGGGAAAAGGAAGATGGAGACTAGGAAGAAGACTTGGAGGAGGTACTGGGAGCAGAGACACATAGAAGCCACTTTTGCTTCTCACTCTTGGACTTGGAACAGGGACTTGGGCAACATGAAAGGCAACACTTTCGAAAAAAATGTAGGTGAGAGACCGTTGGGGAGGTTGATATTGGCAGACTAGATCTTCAGTTATATTTTTATTTTGCACCTTTCCTTCCAGATTTGCCTTTCTTATGAGTTCCTAACAGAAGATGCTACCAGAGATGGGGCACATTTTTGGCCTCCATGGTCCTGCTTTGGGCTAATCCTGCTTAGCTGCACATTTTCTTATGAGGGATCGGGTAACTTTGGGGGCTTGATCTGAAAACTGTATTCTTATCTAGGCAGAAACTATTCAGACAATGCAGGCTGGGGGGCAAGGGGGGCCTCCACTCTGCCAATGAACAAAACTGCATAAATTTGACAAGATTCCTCCTCATGTCTCTTTCTACCATTTCCCTAAGAATGAAAGTAGCATTGGGGATATTTCCTTAGAAATTGTTCCTACCATCATTTTTCTAATTTTTCACTTTTCAAATTGGTTCAAAAAGAAATCATTTTCTCTTTGTTCTTCATGTTACATGAGCGTGATTAAGTTTAACAACTTTGTTTTAGAAAAATACTAATAATTTTAGAATCTATATTTTCCTTAAGAGCAAATATTTCATACTTCTTTACCTTATCTATAATAAAAGTGGAAAAATAAAGAATGTATTTAGAAAACTTAGATGATTTTCTTATACTTTATATAAAACTTTTTAACCTAAGCAAGCTTTTGAAGAAAGGAATGAAATTTCATTGCAGTTGCAGAGTCTGAGCACATTTGTTTGGTAGGGGTGTGCTTACATCATGACATATTTCAAGCTTTTAATAATTTTTAATCATTTGTTTAGGGATTGAATCAACACAGAGTTGTCCAAGGACACCAAAGATATAAGACAGCAAGATAAGGCAAAGAAAAATTACTCCTCCCAATTAAATAAGAAAAATTATGACTAAGCTATTTTCAGGAGTACATGATTATAATGCCTAGGTTTGGTTTTGCTTACTTTGATAATATGACTAGAAACTCAATGATAAAATTTGGGCGAAGTATTAAGCACATAATTTAGGAAAGGCCCATATTGATGCCTATGGTCAACCTATTACTGGGCCGGCAAGCACCAAGGCCCTTTATTTTTAACTTTTTGGCTTAAGAGAGAACAAAGACGAGTTCATGTGTATACAAGATCAGACCTGGTTTGCTTACTGGTGTATAATTAATGCTTATTACAATCCCTAGATATGGTGGGAATTCAAGTGACTGAAAAATAATGACAACATAAGTGTATCAATTTCATGCTCTGAGGTTAAAGTCAGCTTTTCTTTATAAAATACCTATGCTAGTCACATGGTCTGAAGTTCTGCTCTATTGCTATGTAGATCTGAAGAATTATAACTGTGATGTAACAGAGTTGAAAATATTCGGAGCTATAGGGAACCTTTGTTCAACCTCTAATTAACCATGAGTGTGTACTCATTAAGATACATTGTATGCATGTGATTTGCTCAAAGTAACAGTTAAATCCTGAGGAACTGAGTTGAGAGCCTGCTTTGACACACAGTTCAGTGTACTATTCACATGTTATGTAGCAGTATCTTGCTGAGAGTCATATAACTAACTACTATTGTCAGGAATTGAATTTATAGCTGTATTACAGCCAGCAAGTTACTGATAGTTCCTGATCATCAGTTTCATTGTTAAATGTAAATAATAGTTTCTGCTTCTCCATTACTGTGAGGATTAATAACATGAGAAACTGTCAATATCAGGTTTTGCATAGTACTTAACACACTTCCAAAGTAGCAGTCATTGATGCTATTTTCATTGTGTGCTCCTCACCCAGACATAGGCAATGAGCTGGTTGCTCTGTATTAAAGGCAAAATGTAAGTGACTAGTTTCCCACAAAGCGGTCAACAATCTCAAACAAGGCGCATAGTGAAATCTATTCCCTGTTTAGAGATTAAGGAAAACTTTGTCATCAAAAAATGATTTATTTTCTTAAGATATCAAAGCTCTGTTCCTTCAGTCCTAACTAAAGAGCGTCTTAGTGCCACATTTACCACGTTCTGAATAAAATCAGACACCAAATATATAGCTTACACAATTTAAGCATATCTCTGGGTTGTGGTGAGGGACTTTGGGAAAAAAAAAAAAAAAACCTAAGTGTTTGCAAAAGTTTTTAGGAATTCTTGGCATTAGATCACTAGTTTTGGAATACAAATGGTAGACTAAATTCATGAATAACCTTGCTCCATACTAAAATGTACGGTTCACTTTTGTCAATAAATCACGTATATTCACATCAGTAATCTTGGTAATCATTTAAAGAACCGTTGTATTTACAAAATCTAGTATGTGTATTAGGGACTAATGTAAAAGAAAGTGAGGTCAGATTTAGAATTGACAATGTGGACATGATGAGAACAAAGCTATTAAGTCAAAACAATGAATGAAAATACATCAGAGAGCAAAGAATTCAGGCATGTCCTTAGGAAAAAACCTAAATATGTGACTCCGTAGAAACAAAAGGAACTTTAGAAAGAAGAGGAAAAACAGTCTTTGAAGTATGAGGAAAAAGAGCAAAGCTTTATTTTGAAAGCAAGGATCATGTCTGGATTGTTAGCCAGTGGTGACAATTATCACAGCATTGACAACCTTCAAAGTGCAAACTTAACAAAAACAAAGCAAAAAACAAAACAAAACAAAAAAACAGTTAAAAATGAGGAGCAGATCTAAAAAGACACTTCTCCAAAGAGGAAGTCCAAGTGGCCAACAGGCACATGAAAAACTGTTCAACATCATTAGCAGTAAGGGAAATGCAAATCAAAACCACAATGAGATGCTGCCTTACACCATTAAGAATGACCCATATCCATAAAACAGACAGCAGTAAGTGCTGGCATGGATGTGGAGAGAAAGGAACACTCTTATACTGCTGGTGGGAATGTAAACTGGTCCAGTCACTATGGAAAGCAGTGTGGAGGACCCTCAAACTAATGAAAATGAAACTACCAGCAATCACTCTTCTGGGAATATACCCAAAGGAGACCTCAATGTGGGTACAAAGGGACACCTGTGCTCAGATGTTTATTGCAGTACTATTTATAATTGCAAGGACCTAGAAACAACGATGTGGTATATATACACAATGGATATTATTCATTAATTAAAAATGGCAAATTTGATGATTTTTTGGTAACATGGTTGTACCTAGAAAAAATCATATTGGCAGAAACAGGTCAGAAGGAAAAAAATGAAACCAAATGGTTTCACTAATACATGGACAACTAAATGGAAGTACTCAACTGCGGGAGGGGACCAGCTGGAGTGGCCAGGGAGGGGTGGTGTTGGGTGACCCCCAGTGATCACAGTGATGTGAAATATACATATATATTTATCAATACATTATTTTAAAAAAAGAAGATAAGAAGGAAAGCTAGCAGATACCTGCATCCTGAAGTTGCATATGCAAAGGAAGAACATACCTTTCATTTAGAGTTATTGCTTGTGAGGTGGGTAACATTAATGATGGGGTGAAGAAATCAAAGATTTCCAAGTCATATTCAGTACTACAACAATGGAGGGGGGAAGGTTGATTTGCATGTAAAGTTAAAAAGATCATCATCTACTCTAAGAAAGCAACCAATGGTCACCTTTTTGATAAGGAAAGGTCAAAGAATCATACAGGGGGATGAAAGAGAAACTGTTTTAGAAAAGTTACCAGGAAAAAAGGTGGAATGGTAGCTTAGTGGGGTTTGGGGTGGGAAGAACAGAGAGAGTGAGCAGGAATGAAGTCAAAGAGATTTCCAACTGGCAAAAATCCACATTAGTTGCCATGGATTGTATTGCTGAAGTAGGAGGCAAAGTCAGCTGAGCAGTGAGCACTCTGAACTGCAATTATGAATTTGAAACAAATGGAAACTGTTCGGATTATTTGCTGTACAGAATAAGCTATGGAGTTAAGTAGGGGTGAATAAGAGGAATGATGAACATGCTGAAGGCCTGACTGAGGTTGAATAATAACTACAAATGGCATTGCACCAAATTAAGTGGTATGATTTTAACAAATGACCCAATAAGGTAGAGTCTATTATTATGTTGAGCAATAAGACCTCACAATGGATCATTGAGTTGGAAGTTAATCTTTGAAAGCACATCTGAAGTTCCTCTCATAAGTTTAAATGCTGCCTCCAGACAGCATTTAAACAGGGAGAGCTAAGAAATAGATGAAAATATTTTAATGTTCAATCAGAAAACTATATTTTCACAGAAAAAAAGGAATATAATTCCTTTTTCAATTCACTGAACTTGTAAAGATTTCCATATGTGGTATATACAGACAATTTGGCAGCTTTAGCAAGTCACTGTTGCTGGATATTTATAAACCAGAGCAAGTTTGAACTTTCCTTATTTGGAAAACTGGTAGTAATTATTACCAAAATTATTACTGACTACAACTGTCATTTGCTGAATGCCCATTTTATGCCAGTTCTTATGTAAGATTGAGGATATCAAGATGAGAAAGATGGAATTCTTGTTTTCAAGGAACTCACAGTATAGATAAAAAGATTGACCAAAAAAATGTGTGGGGCGCTGTAATTACGATGTGTCCTAGAAACTATGGAACACACATGTGGGCCTTTCAATCTTAAATGAGTAATTTTGACATGACATTTACATGGATCTAGGGTGATGTGAGAGCCCTGACAGTGTAAGTGGGCAGATTAAGGTGCACCCTAGGACTGCAAACCTGCGTGCTCTAAATGGGTTCTGCCATCCACCATATCGAAACAAAACATACAATTACAATACATACAAGACCTTCAACAGAAGAAAACTTTAATATGATTAATGTGCAATAGAGAAAAACATATTTAAGATAGTTTATAGTTAAAATAGATGAAACACCCCAAATCATCCATCCCCTTCTAGGTAAGTGTTCATAGAAACAGGGTTGGCCCAAAGCAGGCCATTGGGGCCCAAAAGCTTGCCACACGTCTCAGGCTCCTTGTGGTGGAAATCCATAGGAAAGGAGCAGAAGGGGCCAGAAAAGTCTAGGAAGAAAAGAGAAAAATCAAATACAAGTCAAGACAAAGGCTGCCATTCTCAGACTCCCCACAGGTCTCTCACCCATGCCTCTGTCTCTTTCAAGCACCTCCTTCCATGTCCTCCAACACTTTGCACAGGTCCAAGTCTAAGAAGCAAGAGCAGCTTCTTTACATTGTCTCTGTGTTTCCACATACATTTTCCAGGTCATCTTTTCCTTCCAGTTCCTTCTTCTCTCCTCAGCACTTTTCAGCTTCTTAACATCCTTACTGCTCAGTTCCATCTTGGATGGAGCAGGGAACCTGATACTTCCCCTTTGGGTATTAAAGGTTATCATTCCCCTTTAGCTGTTTCCTATGTATATCACACTCTTGCAATAGGAAGTGTTTCTAACAGGTATAGGGTGCCTTTTTGTAATAGGCACCATGCTAAACAAAGGAGATAAAATGATGTATAAGATACAGGTGCTCCAGCCATCACAGGTTTTCAAGGGTATTGTTTCAGGAACATTAGCATGTTTTAAATGTTTTGTGTTAAGCACTATGATTGTGATGGCAGGTGGGAATACAGATAAGTCACTCCCAATATGGATATTTAAATGTAAAGGGATGACATCACTATCTAATCATGAATCTTTCTAGGAAGAAAGCTGAAACTTAAAAGACTGAAGCTAGAAGATGTGGTGGGGAGAGTGGTAGAGAATATTAGAGGTAGTGTAGTCTGAGGGCCCAGAAGTGGGCCCTTGGTTTGTGGAGAGCTATAAGCAAACTAATATTTCTGGGACTCAGATTTTTGAGCAGGGCTTATCTCCATTTCACAGCTAGAGTGAAAGGTAAGTCTCCTGCTATTATGGAAAAATCAGTATGGTCATATAGTTATCATGCAGTGGGATCAAAATGTCAAATGTGTCTATCAGATTCCCAGCATTTGCTTGTTATATTTCTCCAAACTTATATTTTACAGATATTGATAGAGAGAGAGGAAGGAAGGAAGGAAGGAAGGAAGGAAGGAAGGAAGGAAGGAAGGAAGGAAGGAAGGAAGGAAGGAGTAAAAAATAAAGAAGCCCCAGATGGAATCTTTCAGGTCTTGATCTACCAAGACTTAATACCCAACTTAAATGCTGTGTCAGCCTCTTCCAAAGGTGGAATTCTAAATCAATCAATCTGGAGTTTTCTGGATAGGACCAAAGAGGTGATCTGCATAAGATCACTCGGTCTTTTTCTAAAATATCTTCTTCTTTTTGGTACATAAAACTGCAGATTCTTTAAAGTCATTTATTCACCAGGAAATTTTTAGTTTTAGCAAATACTAGCATTTTTTTGAGAATCCCTAACATCTTTAAAGTCAAATTCAGAATTGGCAGTATGTAGGTTAATACAAAAGTTTTCAAACAAATCATAATGTGACTATAAGGGAGTTGTATAAGGATTTTCCAAATAGAAACTCTGTGTGTGTGTGTGTGTGTGTGTGTGTGTGTTTGTCTAACTTACCTTTCCCAAGTTCCTCAGCTCAGTAAATGAAACAGTCATCCACCTCTATGCTCTGCTCTGAAATCTAAAGATTTTTTTTTTCTTTAAATCTAAATTTTATTGTAAAGTGTCAGCAATTAGATCCTGGGGATTGCAAAGACGTGAAATTTATATATAAATATAATATAAATCAAATATAAATTATTTGATTATTTAAAAAAAGAAAATATGCAGCAATATGGATAATAAAACTTTCATATAAAACTGTTTCATAAAGTCTCTTCTATTGATAATAATAATAACCAGTCCTAACCTCTTTCATTTTGTACAAATCTTCTCAGAGTTACTCGGTTGCTAGAGGGGATGCACATTACTGCTGATTCATGAATCCTTTAATAAAGCTAACTGATCTCTACATTTATTCTGGTGGATTTTAACAGCACTCACAAGGATTATAACATTTTTATCTGATTTTTCCTTAGAAAAACCTCCCAGGATTATGATGATATTAATAAATTAAAAAATGAGAAACAGATAAAATAAGGAACAACATGCATTAACATGAAGGAAATTATATAAGTTTTCATGAGAAATAATACAAGTTATGTTCATTTGTCTAATAAAGCTATATCAGTATTATGACCACTTGGTCAGAGATTAGTATAAAATGTTTGTCCCTGCATTGAAAATACCACAGATAAATAGATTTTTCAAGACTTTCTGATGACTATTTCTCTGCCTATGTTGAGAACTGGTCAACTTCTGATGATCTTGTTCCGACTCTTTAAAATATTAAAGTTATATATTTTTTTCCTGCCTGTTTCAGTGGGTTCTCAAGCTTATAATCAGGTAACTTGTCATCTGTGGTGTTCACTAGCAAATTTACCATGACCCATCCAATTCCAATGTTCAGAAATAACACTGAACAACCAGAGTATTTTTTTTTCATTAAAATAGCTAACAAATTGGGCATGAAGAGAAATTATGGCAATGTGATGAAAATAGGAACAAGGTAATTAAAATGAGATAATTTAATAGTGTATACCTTAGGTGAAAGGAAAATGAACTTCTAAAATGTAAACCATTAAGCCACAGCAGAAGCAAAGGAAGCAATAAAATCCTGCAAATGCTACATAACCTTGATCTCTCAGAGCAGCCAAGCAACAGACCTCTTGATAAAAAATGATTTTTATAAACCTCATGAACAGGGAACATCAACATAAAGGCAATTAGAATATTGACCTCTCAAACTGGTTGATAGCATCCTCAATCCAAAATAGATGACATGAATAAAAGGACATATGAATAGGCTACTCAGATGTTTCCCATAAACAAAAGAAATTCGGAAGGAAAGGTCTAAATGATATATGAATGTAAACAAGAAGATGAATAGTCTCATTGTTGATGGGTGTCTACCTAAATGATTAAAATTTTAAGGAATGGAAGCATAGGTCAGGGACAGTTTCTTGGTTAGTATGGACACTAGAGTACAAAATACACAGTTTATTTCTTTTTCTTTTTCTTTTTTTTTTTTTTGCTTTTTACTGTGTTTTTTTATAGCACATTACTGCTGTTAGAAAGAAAAAGTCAAGAAGCCTTAAGCACAAAATTCAAGTCTTAGCTCCAGCTGCATAGTCATTCAAAAAATGAAATTCAACATATTTCATGTTTTGGAAGACTTTTAGGAGATTTCTTTCTAACCCAGGCCTCACAGAACCAAAAAAAAAAAAAAAAAATTCAGAAGAGATTAAACTTTTCTAATAACACAATTGGAAAGGGGGCCAGTCAAATTGAATAGAATATCACTTTTATAGAAGGTCTTAAATTGAATTTCATTTCCTGACCCAGAGTTATATATGCATGCAATTAATGGCTAATGAATACTAGAAAATAGAGGTCTTTCCGGACTGGATTTAATATGCGAAAAGGATTATTTATGAATGAGTATATTATAAAAAATTTGGTATGACCAAAATGCTTAAATAGATTAAAATGGTGTGATTAAACCTGTAGATTAAATTTATGTGCACATAATACATACTAAATGGTAGTTAAGATGAAGCTTAAATTCATACATATTTTGACTTTGTGAGGCTTGAATTAATGAGATCTTGTTACATAGAACATAAGCATTTGAATTTTCTTATACTGCAATGAGAAATCTAGCTCTACGAAATCATGTACCCTAAAATTTCTTAGTTGTGTGCTTTAGAGGGAAGAACCAAACAAGATCTTTATATGATACTCAATTTCAAAACTTTGGGAAAGAAATTTTTTTAAGTGGTAGAGATGAAACTATTTATTCTTTATGTAGCATGAATTCTACCATACATTAAGTGAATAAGAAAAAATGGATGGATGCATGGAAAATAGAACTGCAATACTGATAACATATTTTACTACCAGTGACTAAATAAGTCTCTTCATTACAAACTTTAAAAATACCATTGACACAGTTGCATTTGACTCTAGAGACATGGTGTGTGACAGTTGTGAAGATGTGTTATTATTTACATTTGCTAACCTCATTGAGTTGTAAAGGAGTAATTACATTTTCTATATGTCATTTGATAGAGCATTCTCCTCTTAGTACACCCTCTCCACTTGATTTTGATGCTCTGTTCTAAATGTTAAAAACTATGATATGCAATAACTAATGTAGTTTCTTTGATTTCAAAATTAAATAGCTTAGGGTCTTAATTTTTATTTATGCCATGAAGCTCATTTTCTCTACTTTCCTCTTCCAAGATGTGTGTTTCCTTCCTTCACTTCTTGGAAACACATCTCCAGCTCTTTCCAACCCATCAACTTGCCTCTCATCCCCACTAAATTTCTTTTATTATTCAACCTAAATATTCATATTCAAATGAAATTCAATGCATATATATTATGTGGTCAAGACTATAGGACGTCATCTTCTTAACTTTATGGAGTTTAAAGAGACTTGGATTAAATATCTTGCTCAAAGTCACAGAGACAATTAAAAATTGAATTAAAAATCTCCCCATGTTTCTACAATGTAATCTAATATAGTCATCTAATTCAATATAGCACAATTAGGAAGTAGTAGCCATCTAGTAAAACTGTAGGAGAGACCATTTTGGCCAAATATATGCTGTATTTTTGCTACTTTGAAAGATCATGGAGACAGGTAGAGACCTGAATGATACATAGGTTAGTGCTTGTCCCTATAGCTCTTGCAATATAGGAGCCACTAGGTTCATGCAGCTATAGAGCTTTGAAGCATAGCTAGAGCTGGAACTCTAAACTACACAGTAAATTTATCTCAAAGACTATTACAAAAAAGAACACTAAATGCCTAGTTAATTTAAATAATGTATTAGATATACAGGGTCGATTATGAAACAGTGTATTAACATTGACCTCATCTGTTTCTATTTTCATTTTTCACAAAATTACTAAATATAAGGTTCATATTATATAGCCCCTGTTGAACATCTCCTAGACAGCAATTCTTAAGAGACTGATACCCTTACTAGCAGCATTACATTGACTGGGTTTGTGAGAAATGCGGAATCATCCACCTCACTCAATTGCAGAATCATATCTCATTGTGTTACAGTTTGAATTGAACTATGCTAACTTCAGGAAAGTTTCTGCCCAGACATCACTATGCAAGTCTGTTGAAGGAAACGTGAAGGCAAAAAATGATCATAGTTATTTAAATGTTTAACTCCAACAAGCCTTAACAAGTATTCTTCAATAGTTACTAAATATTGATTTCAGTGAATCTGTGATTTCTTTTTCATTATTACTGCCATTTCCATATAGAAATGACAGTGGTGACAAATACCGCCTGTGTATTGGGACTATATCAAACTAAAACGCTTCTATGCAGCAAAAGAAACAATAACAAATCAAAAAGAAACCTAACCAAATGGAAAAAAGGTTTGCCCTCCATACAAGTGATAAGGGTCTGATAACAAAGATCCACAAAGAATTCACACAACTTAGAAAATAAAAAAGCCAAAAACCCAGTTAAAAAAATGGGAGAACTAAAAGACATTTCTCCAAAGAGGAAATAAGATGGCCAATAGGCACATGAAAATGCTCCACATCACTAATGATCAGGGAAATGCAAACCAAAACCACACTGAGATACCATCTTACTCTAGTAAGAATGGTCCATTTTAAAAAATAAAACAAAAAAAACAGGCAACAACAAGTGTTGGCACTGATGTGGAGAAAAAGAAACACTCTTACACTACTGGTGGAAATGCAAACTAGTTCAGCCACTGTGGAAGGCTGTGTGGAGGACCATCAAACAACTAAAAGTGGAACTACCATTCGACCTAGCAATTCCATTATTTAGAATCTACCCAAAAGGATACAAAAACACTCATTCATAAGGACATCTCTACTCACATGTTTATTGCAGCACTACAGCACTATTTATAATTGCCAAGATACGGAAGCAACCCAAATGCCCCAAAACTGATGAATGGATGAAAAAGATGTGGTATATTTACACAATGGAATATTATGCATCAATCAAAGAAGACAAACTTATGTCATTTGCAGCAACATAGATCAGATTGGAAGGAATCATGTTATCAGAAATAAGCTGTAAAGAAAAAGAGAAATATGGGATGATCTCACTTATTTGATCAATATAGGGCAAACAAATGGACAAAGAAAATTAAAAACTGCCAACAGGGCTGAAGTATAGAGCAAGAGAGGGGAGAATAGTGTGAAAAACAGGAGAGGAAGAGGGCACAAAAGATTAAGATAACTCATGGTTGACAAGATGATGGGAGACTTTGGGGTAGACAATGATGCAATCTATATATATGTGTATATATACA
>PVHY01013192.1:0-21209 GCA_004024945.1 Uropsilus gracilis
CAAGTTCAGCCTGCCCCAGACTGAACTCCCTGGCTCCCTCCAAGCTGGCGGCTTTTAATTCTGCCATGTAGGCTCAGGGCACCAGCATCGACCCTTCAGCCCCTGAGGCCAGAACTCAGGCAGGGCCCCTCCGTGACCCCCGGGGCTTCTGGACTGAGTCAACAGATGGCCACCCTGACCTCACCCCCAGCAGGGCCCCTGTTCAGATTCAGCCTGGAAGTGGCCGCCTCGGGTGACTGGGTGACTGACCCACCGGACAAGAGCGCTAAAGGGAAGGAAGCAGATGCCAGTGGGGCAGCCCCCAGAGGCCCTCACACAGGCTCTGGAAGGGACACAGACCCCAAGGGCTGGGGCTGTGCCGAGAGTGCTGGGCACAGGAATGGTCCGCGGAGGCCCTGACTGGACACGGGCCTGCTTTCCAGACCGAGACCTGCTCTGGGGACGCAGACCCTCCCAGGGAGCCGCTTCCCCTTCCTTAGCTCACGGAATGCTCTTGCTCCGGACATGTGCAGGTACCAAAACTTCTCCTTACGGCCTGGCAAAGCCAGGGTAGGAGCCAGTTCTGAGTTCCCACACCCCTCATCAAGATGAGACGACCCCCAGAAGGAGAAACAGCCCCCCATGTCCCAAGCAAGACCCCACTGGTGGAGTTAGCTCTCAAGAGGCCAGGGAGCATGGACGAAGGCCAGGAGCCAATACAGGGGAGGACTCCAGCAGGCACCACTGCCTCTGGGGGAAGGAAGCTCTGGGGGAAGGAAGCTCTGGGGGAAGGAAGCTGTCCTTATGTCTCTGGGGAGTCACACAGCATTGAGAGACCAGGTTGGGCCAACCCCACCGAAATGCTGCCTGCCCAGCGCCCCGACCCCACCTCACTTGTGAGCACATCAGCTCATGCAGGTCCCTCACAAAGACAACCCAGCACTTCATCATCTCTTCCCCCAGTGCACAGACGCCTCTAGGATGGAGAGGGGAGGAAGGGAAGGAAAGGTGAGGTAGGGAGCTCAGCCCGGAGCAGCCCCAAAAAGCTTGGCCACATGGCGTGAAAGGCACGTCAGGTCTTCTCCCTGCAAGTGCCAGGCCTGTGAGCCATTTTCCAGCCCCAAGCGCCAAGTGAGGAGGAGGAGGCCCAGCCTGACTGCTCAGGGAGGCTGGAGGCGTGGGAGCCTTCTCCATCTGGCCCCAGCTGCGCAGGGTGGCCCAGGGTTCCCCTAGGACCCGGGCTCCAAGAACAGATGCTTCAGAACCTCTTCTTTGCCACCGGAGCCAGAAGTGCCATTGGCCCAGGGGGCACACGGGAGGAGGGACCGAGTCCCATGGGAGACCCAGTCGCTAGCAAAGCCAGAAGGCAGACGAATAGCAGCATCAGTTGAGCCACAGAGAAGGCAGACAGGGCCTGTCTGCTAAGCTCGAGGCTGCCCACCTACTGGCTAGAATCACAGCCTGGCAGAGCCCCTGGGTAGAGCTGGGTCTCCCTCAGTTGAAGTGACGTGGTAGACAGTGCTTGGGGCAAGTACGACCTGGCACGGGCACTTACCAGCTGTGCTGTCTGTTAAGCTACTTAACATCTAGAAACCTCCATGTGCTCATCTATAAAGTGGGCACAGTCATAGTGGATGTCTGCTTCCCCTCTCAGATTTGATATGCCACAGGGAGATCCTAGCTTGGTGCTAGGCACTGAGAAGATGCCCAAGAAAATGGAAACACTTGTCCTTTTCATCACCTCCTCTCCACATGGCTTAGTATTACCAGAGCCTTTAGGGATGGAGCAGGGAAAATGAAGAGGGGTAGGGACTCTGGAGATGAATTTAGGGCTTGCACCCAAGACTACTATGTGCTGCTCTGTTCATTGTAGCAGAGGCTTGAAGGAAGGACCTGAGGGCAAGGAGGGTGAATGATGGGACCCGCCACCATTTACCACTTCTGCGCCCAGAGCAGACATCACTAATTAACTGCAGCATTCTTTCCTCCTGAGCTTAGCTACAACCTCAACTCAAATCTTTTTACCATCTCTAACCACAGGCTGTTACCCTTTCAAATAAAACCTTTCCAACTCTGCTCCTTGTTGGAGTAGGCAAGGGGAAAGGAGTTGCTTCAACTCAGCATTTCTCTCTTGCTTCCTCATCTGTAAAGTGAAAATTGACCATATCTACCCCGGAGGCTTGCTGTGGGCATCAAATGTGACTTCCTAGGTATAGGGTTACAAAGGTGGAGACTCTTTATGTGAACTCCTTGCTTCCATAGAGCACCTCAAAGAAGAACAGGTCAGTGTACCCATCCATTTTGAGGAAACTGAGGTTCAAGGGCATGAAAGACTAGTCAGGATGACAGAAAATGTGGAATGAGGGCTACACGCCAAGCGAACCTTCCAGGGCTCTATTTTAGCTCTTCCACAGCTGGACTAAAGGACAAGGGCAGAGTCAAGTCCGTGCCTTCACCCCCACCTTGCACAGGATTTCACAGTCCCACAGATGCCCAGACTTCTCTGGCCTCGTGGGGCCCAGAGTGAGTGAGTGGGCAGTTTCTGAGAGCTAGCCTTCCTTTTAAGTACATGATCATTTCACACTCGAGTCCCTGGCAAAAGGACATGTTACTTTGTGGTGATCATAGTGACTGTACCGCAGCTTTTGCAGAGGGCTCCCCGCTGGCTATGTTCTTGCATTTAGCCATCCCTTAGCAGCGGGTCCCCAGGGTGAGCTCATCTAGCCTCGTAGCACTGAGCAGCTCCCATATACTGACAGCCCCCAAATTTACATCATCAGCTCCAGACTCGCCCCTGAACTCCAGACTCATATATCCAGCTGTCATTGCTTGGTTGTCTACAGAGCATCTCAGATATAACATGTCACAATTCTAAATCGAGGTTCCCAGTGTCCCACCCAACCTGCCCATCATCTTCCCATCTCACTAAGTGGCAGGTCCCTCCTTCCATGTGCCTGGGCCCCAAACACTGTCACTTCTTGCCACTCTCCTCATCCACCCCAATTCCAGGTAGTCTGTCAATCACAGTTTTATCTTCAAGTCCGCATCCATCTTTCCACCTCTCTCCCCAGTCCCGGGAGCAAGTCACCATCATCTCCTGCCCTGGCCTCCTTGCCGCCCCACTCCTCCACCTCCAGCCTCTTCTGCCACAACCAGGGAGTGAGCATGAGGGAAGGAGAGGGGAGGACTGGTGGAGGATTGGTGGAGTGGAAAGTGATTTCTCTAGCTAGAACTCTTGCCAAGGGGACACAACCCCAGGGTTGTCACCCAGAGCACCCCAACGCTAAGTGCACGGGGGACACTGACCTACAAATGTGAACTACAAATGGCTATGAGGACATAGCCATTTCTCTGCCAAGGACTCCGCTGGACTAGCTGCCTGAGTCTCAGCCCCACCTGCACCTGGACCTGTGCCCGGAGTGGTGTGACGTCACTGCAGAAGAGTGCAGGCCTGCGAGCTTCTCAGACAGGGGAGGGAGGCCCCAAGAGAGATGTCACCAGCCAGGGAACCCACCAGAGGGGACAGGATTCAAAAGTAGGGCTCTTGGCCACTGACCAGCAGGTCCCTTGGGGAACCCGAGCACATTTTCACCTCCCAAAGTTGCCTCCATTTGCTTGTCTGCATTTAAAGCACCATGAGCCCTGTTCCTCTCCAAAACACCCACTGCTAGGGACCGCTCCTACATCCCACCTGGAAGCACTGTAGTGCCCTCCAAGAAGCTTTCTTCTGCCCATACCCCAGGCCCTTGGCCTCGAGGTGATACTTGTCCCACCCGGGGATGAGGGTAAAGGAGGACTAGTGTGCATTCGGCCCAACACAGCCAAAGCAGTAAGATCTGAAACACTCAGCCCTTCAGGTTAAAAAACCCCTGAATTTAAAATGCCAGAGCCGCTGTTTATTCACCTGTTAAAAGGGATGAAACCCGGTGTGCGGTGGGGCTGTGAGCGTTCATGGGTGTCCAGTAGGTGTGTCCTTTTTTTCCTCCTCAGTTCTCTAATCCCATGGGCGAGAGCTGCAGCAGCACTGCAGTCCTCCCTACAGGGCCCTCCCGAGATGTAGGCTCCCCTCTCCCTTGCAGCCAGCCCAGCTAGCGCCCTTGGCTTGCCGTCACCACCAGGCTGTCCTGGGGGCCAGCCTTCATGGGCACATGCTGGGAAAACTCAAGAGAAGAGGTCTCCCTTCCTTGAAGACTGGATGTAAAAAGGTCCCATGTTGACCCTATGGGTCCTACCCCAGGACTAACCTGACTGCCTCATACCACAGATGTGGAAACTGAGGCACAAGCTGGGGCCTGAACCAGGTCACGCAGTGTGTTCACAGCCAAAATGTTACCATTTTCAGTCCAACTCGCATCAAGTGCCCTTTCCACAGGGAGGCTGATGCCCTCTCCTCAGTGAAGGTGTCTGGAAGGAGCCACCCCATTTTGAAAGTAAAGCTGTGCCTTGCAAAGGACAGAGGTGGCCGCATGGCCCCCACAGCCTCACTTGGAGGCAGGACAATCAGGCCCGCACACCCTTCCCCTCCTGCTCCCAAGATGCCTGGAGCACCCCTGAGTATCCAAGCAAGAACCCAGGAGCTCCTGAGGTTGCCTTTTTCCTTTGGTAGAAACACCAGCTCACAAGAGTCAACAGCTAAATATTCCGTTTTGTGAGCAGCTGTTAATATTGGTAGCCAGCTTGAAATCCACCCAGGAGGTAGACCTTACACCACGGAAAATGGCAAACACAGAAATCAGGGATTTTTTTTTTTTCTTTCTTTCTCTATTGATTGAAGAGCTGGCTGTTCAGCACATGCTACCTGTGACATAATACAGAGGTGCACAAACCCTCAGTCTAGAGCGCGAGGGATTTTCATATCCTGAACACAGTCAGTTCAAGAAACACCTCAGCCCTGTCCCTACCATTCCTCCCAGTTGGCTCCCAATCGCTACCCCATGCCAAGGGCAACCATCTGTAAACAGGACACACTCGGGGCATGTAGGTTGATGCCTAGATGGGTCTTCATGTGAAATTAGGACTGCAGGGCATGAGTCAAAAGCAGGCACACAGCGAGACACGGTAACAAGAGGATTTGCAGGTTTTCCACCCACCTGTGTCAGTGCAGGTGCCTCTCTCCTTTTCTAATAAACTTGTCCCTTTACAATATAATAATCACAGGGTTTGTTTACACCGGAAGCAAGGAAAGGGAGAGCTGGGAGGCTAGCATGTGGCTGACCCAGGGCCAAATGCCATCTTGTCTTGTTCCAGATACCATTCACCTAGCAGTTATCAAGGTGCTCAAGGACCAGGCTGAACCCCTGCGGGGCAGGCTTCTAACCTGTCTGCTCCTCATCAGCATTTTAACTGCCCCAAAGCCCCAGCAGTTTAAGGGTCAAAAGCTTCAGCTCCACCCCTTTTCCCCATCAGCCTCTCCCCTACCTGCGCAGGGGTGGAGTTTAGAAAGTTCCACCCTCTCACCATAGAGTTGACATCCCAGGGTGGAGTCTGAAAAACTGCGCGCTACGAGCGCCACCCACTGGCTCGGAGGCTGTGCCTCATCATGCCCTCTTGGACATCTATTTTAATGGCTATTTGCACGGTCTTTGCAGTTTGGGACTATCGTGTTGCTACAGACACTCTGGTATAGAGCTGGCTAATGGTATTTGGCGGTAAGAATGTTCTATGTCTTCACTGTTCCATGTGGCAACCACTTCCCCCTGTAGCACCGAGTTCTTGAAATGTGGCTGGTGCCACTGAGAACTGAATTTATAATTTTTGTACGTTAACTACATACAGCTCGGGGCTACTGTGTTGGCTGAGTCAGCTCTGGTACGTAGGTTTTGGTACACACATGGATATGTTTCTGTTGTTGAATGCATTCGGCCCAAGAGTGGTGTTTCTGGATGGTAGGGTATACATATGTTTGACTTTAGGAGAGAAAGCTATATTGTTTTTGCCAGAGTAGCTGTACTGGGTCACACTGCCATCACCAATGTGTGAGAATTCTGGTTTTTTCTACATTTCCCTTCCCCCACCCCCCAACATCTGGTATTGCCTGGATTTCTCATTTTAGCCATTCTGGGAGGTAGCAGAAATATCTCCTTATGATTTTTATTTGAATCTCTCTGATGACTAAGTATAGTTTTAGCCCCCAGGATAGTATATTTGTAACACAGTTGTTCAAGATCTTTGATGACTTTTCTTCAGGGTCTTTTCATAATTGTATACATTGTATTTATAATTATTAGTTGTATTCATAATTGTATACATCTCTGTCTATTTGGAAAACAAGTCCTCTGTTGGATTATTACTACAAAAATCTCCCTCTTTGTGGGTGACCATTTGACATGCATTATGGTATCTTTGTACTGTCAGGCTTAATTTTTCATATGTAAACTGTTGATTTTTATATAATTATGCATATTTAACTTTAAAATTTAGAGAAAATGACACATGCAGGTACGTCCTCAGAGCAGAGGACCTGATTGTGCACGTCAAATAATCAACTTTTAGAAGTTTGAAGGGCAAGGTGGGCACCTTTTAAACTGGATGGCAGTATTATTTAAAGTTTTCCATCTGTTGTTTTCAAGATAAAGAGGTCTCTCCAGCACTCCAGATATCAACAGTGCTCCCACAGTGTAAAGATTATTATAGTGCATGTGACTCTCACACATGAACAGGTGGCAACAACACTCTGCAAGAAGTGAGAATTGTCACCCGGCGCCCTGTCATCCTGAGAAGGGAGCAAGATGACCAATTACACTTGCACAATACCAGCACGCGGCACAGCTACCAGAGTAAAATCCAGTTACTTGAACAACATGACTGCCAATTCCTGGAGAGTATGTGGTTATAACTGAATTCATATTCTGGAATATGAGGAGTGTTCCCTGCCTTCTTTTATACACACACATGTACATACATATACATATATATGTACATACATAGAACTTAATGCTCGATAGAATACAAATATATATTCTAGATTATTAGAATATTCTAGATATATATTCTAGATATTCTAGATATATATCTAGAATATTCTAGTCTATATATTCTTTTTTTCTCTTTTTTTTTTTTTTTTAGAGACTAGGTCTCTCTATGTTTCCCAGGGTTGTCTAAACCCGCAGACTCAAGTGATCCTAGCCTCAGCCTCCCAGGTAGCTGGGATTACAGGCACATGCCACCATGCCCGGCTTCTAGTCTATATATTCTAATATTGTAGAATACATATATTCTATAATAGAATATAAATATGTATTCTAGAATATTATCTGTCTAAATTAGAATATAAATACGTATTCTAGGATGTTCTAGATAGATAATATTCTAGAATACATATTTATATTCTATTATAGAATATATGTATTCTAGAATATTAGAATATATAGTGTAGAATCTTCTAGCCTATATATTCTATATATAGTCTGGAATATATATTTATATTCTATTGAGCATTACGTTATATGTATGTATGCATATGAGCATTACATTATATGTATGTATGGGATATTCACATATTCCAGAATCTGAATTCAGTTATAACCTACATACTCTCCAGGAATATATAGAATATATAGACTAGAATATTCTAGACTATATATTCTAAAATATTCTAGAATATATATTCTAGTATATATATATTTATATTCTGTTGAGCATTAAATTAAAGCATTGAATTGAGTAGTACACCTCAACTGGGCTGAAGTTCAGGCTCTGCTTTCACAACTGTTCACCTATCATTTCAGTCTCAGTTTCTGCTCCACCTTCTCGCAGCCAATATTTGTCCTGCAGGGCTGATTTTTTATGTGCCTGGCAGAGAAAAGCCCAGCTCTCTCCACCGCTGTCTTCTTCCAAGTGCCCCTGGTGGGCCAGCTGAGGAGACACGTGGGAGAGGAGAAAGGGGCCTGCATTTCCCCTTTGTCTGCCTTTGGCTTTGATTTTGAGTAGAAGCATAAACATGGTATAAGAACTGAGTGAGGTGCTGTTTAACTCAATAGCCAGACCATTGAAACGGCCGTGCAGGGTTGGGACTGGAAAAGCGACGCTCGCACTGAGCACTGGCAGTCCTAGGCACGGGAGGCGCCGCTCTTGGGCCAGCACCAAACCACAGCCTTGGAAAACAGCACCCAGTCCCCTCTGCAGCCGCTAAGACTTGCACTTGTCAAACGCAACAGAAACCCTTGAGGCTTCTGACGTAGCACGCATTTGAGAAAGGCTGTTATAGGTCCCCTCACTGAGCTGGAGGCCTGGCTTTCAAACTCCGTTTTCGTCTGTCATGACAAGACCAGCTACACTCAGCGACTGCTGCCTGACGTTGGCCTGCTGCAACTGATGGCACGGTGCTCCCTCGGGCGCCCCACAAAGAACAATGCTATTACAGTGAAACCGCTGATCGTGGAAAAAAATGGGTGATTCCATCAAGGTGTGAAGGGGGACCCTTGTGTGTCTTGGGATCTGTGACCTACTTCCAGGCACATGTTCAGACACCTGTGTGGGTGCCACCCTGAGAAGCCACAGCCAAGGGCCTGGAGCAGGCTGCAGACAACTCCAAGGAGAAAATCTTCTGCTTGTTCAGCCATGAGCTTGACCCTATACATATCTTTTTTTTTTTTAGCGACTAGGTCTAGGTCTTGCTGTTTTGAGTCTGGGGTAGTTCCGATCCCGCGGACTCAAGTGATCCCCAGCCTCAGCCTCCCAGGTAGCTGGGATTATAGGTGCATGCCACAGCGCCCGGCTGCTTTTTCAAGACCAGATCTCATTATGTTGCCCAGGTTAGTCTCGAACCTACAAACTCAAGCGATCCCAGGCCTCTTGCCTGGACATGCATGCCACCATGCCAGCCCTGTTCATATCTTCATCCTGGCCCAGTGCCCTCCACCCACCTCGAAGCCCAGACCCACCAGAGACCTTGTAAATATCGTCCATTTATCTAGTATTTATGCTGCCCCCACTGCTTCCCGTTTAAGAAATCCAAGGCCATGAAGATGTTGTCCATCGTTGAAGCATTACTGTTCTGCCTCTCACATTCAAAGCTGTCGAGGGCGTAGCTGTAAGATGTTGCAATCTGACTGCCCTGTACTGAGCACCTACTGTGTGCCAGGTATCTGCTAGGCGGTATGCTGTGATTAGCTCATAGAGCTTGCTGGTCCCAGTTCATAGATGAAACAGGGCCTCAGTGAGATGAACTGCTCCCAGGACATTGCCTCCAAGAGGCAGAGCTGGGATTTGAGTCCAGGACTGTCTGCATCCTACTTGCCCAGAGCCTAGGACAAGACAGCAGTCACCTGCTTAGCTCTGGAGCCCTGGGTTCCCCTCCAGGAAGGTGTGTGGGAAGTGGTCATCTCCCAGAGGACCCCAGGCCATTGACCTTAGGACAATGGGTGTCGGTGCTAAAAGACCTGAATTGGGGTGACCTTGGCTCCCAGGGCAGTGCGGGCTACCAAATAATCCTGGGGCAGGATAAAGGGCCTGTCCCCAAACACCTGTGAAGGTTTTTAGAAATCCATGTTCCATGAACCACAAAGCACTGTGGTTCGTGTGATGCTGACAGTCAGTGGGGGTGATGGTCAGGTTACTGTGGCTTGGAGGACCTGCCCTTTCTCCTCTAAAGTCCACCTATCCTACTAGTAGAGTAACAGGTGACTGGCCACTGAGTCTCTCACTCCTAAAAGCAGCCCTCTCTCCTTGTGCTGTGTGATTTGTAATACATCACTGCCTGGCAGTGCTTTCCCAGATGCCCTTGCTGATTCTGGGAAGCAGGGATGAGTTCCCATGCCCCTTTGACAAGTTCCAGAATTAGAGCCCATAGGGAGCTGGGCATGGTGGCATGTGCCTATAATCCAAGCACTGGGAGGCAAGAGGCCTGGGATCGCTTGAGTTTGCAGATTCGAGATTACCCTGAGCAACATAGCAAGACCTGGTCTCGAAAAAGCAGCCAGGAGCGGTGGTGGGCACGTGTAATCCCAGCTACCTGGGAGGCTGAGGCTGGGGATCACTTGAGTCCACAGGATTGGGACTACCCCGGGGCAACATAGCTAGTCTCCCCGGGGCAACATAGCTAGACCTAGTCTCAAAAAAAAAAGGGGGGGGGCCTCAGGGCCCTGCCTGGGACCACCTCCCTCCCCATCCTCCTCGCCATGAAGGCAGATGACCCGGGGCTGGGAGCTTCTGCTCCCACCAGGGGACCTGTACCAAAGCCAGGAGGCAGTGGACCCTTTCAGGAGGGCCTCTGGGAGGCTACCTTCTTGCCAGGTCCTCACACAGCAGAAAGAGGGAGCAAGCTCTTCTTTTAACCACGATGCTTCCAGCCTCATAGCCTCCCTCTAACCCTAACCATACCCCACCAGCCCCGTTTCTTAGGACCAGCCCAGGGGGGCTAGGGTTTCACCTGAGGTGGGGGAACATGAGTATGAAACCCCTAATAGTTCCATGACTGGTGGTAAGGAGAAAGGAACTCTTAGGGGAAAGCCACGCTTTTCATGGCCCGCAGAGCTGGGAGAGAGCCCCACGGAGCACCGCCTCTCTGGAACACCAGGGGAGCGCAAGCCCGGCCTCTCCAGCCCCATGCCTGTGACACAGCTGCTCTGAAGCTATTTCCTCAGCGTGGGCTGAGAGGCAGAAGCCACAGTAGAGCTCTGAGAAGACCATACTTGGGAAGGAGGCTCAGAACACCCCTCCAGGCTGGTCCGGCATCTGATGCAGTAGCAGCACGCAGGAACTTTTCAGCCTCAGCTTTCAGGAGCCTCGTGGATGCCCATCTTGTCGTGGCCGAACATTGTTTAGTGCCATGATTTTGAGACCTGATGCAGGCTGGTGTCTGGGCGCTGAGCCCCTGGTTGATGGTGGGCCACGCCAGCCTCCAAGCATCTGCTTCTCGGGGTGCTCCAGTTTCCTACTTGGGGAGCAGGCCCAGAGACTCCCCAGGCTATAAGAACCAGTGTTCTCTGTAGAAATGACCCAAGAGCCAAAACTCAGCCATGATGAAGGAGAAGGGAAAATGAGGAGTTTGGGGCCAGTGATGATCCCAGTGAGAGAGGAGGGCTTGTGTGGGTCCAGGTGGAAAGTCTCCTTCAGCCATGCTGGCTCCGCAGCATCAGCCGGCTCACCATCTCCTCCATAGAAATCACCAAGAGTGGCTTGTGAAACTGTTCGAGAGTTCTCCAGCCAATAAATAAATCATTCATCAAGCCGGAGATAAAGCTTCAGAGAATGATGAAAGGCAGGCAAAGTTATGGAATCGGAATACGCAGAGGAACGTGTGAGTTAATTTTAGTGAATTTATTTAACTGGAAGTGTATCTTAATAGTGAAATAAATCACTCTCAGCTGATATTTATAGACGCATGAAGGGCTTGTGGGCGGTCACTTATATTTTTCCAGTTATATTTTAATGCAGTGGTTGAAAATCTACTCAGCAGTGAATTGCTCTCCTATTAAGCCTGACATGTAGAACAGATGACAGCAGAGCTTTCATCGATGAGAACAGGGAGCTCCATGATGCACCAACTCTCCACCTCTCAGCAGGGGGGCGCCTGTGTAGGCCTGCCTGCTTTCCACTTTGACTTTCCGTCTCTTTTAGTCCCAGTGGCTAGCATGTGTCCGGGCACGGAATAAGCCCTAGGGAGTACGGACAGGTGGTGGGTGGGTGAGTGATGAATGGGAGGATGGATGGATGTTTATGGGGGATGGGTGGAGAATGGGCAGATGGATAGATGAATGGCTATACCGATGATGGGAGGATGGATGGATGATGGATGGGTGATGGGAGGATGGATGGATGTTTATGGGGAATGGATGGAGGGATGGATGAATGATGGATGGATGGATGGATGGATGGATGGATGGATGGATGGATGGATGGATGGATGGATGGATGGTTGGTTAAGCAGATTATGAGTAGATGCCTAGGCAAATGCATGAGAGAGTAGATAGTTGGTTGAGTGAGTTATAGGGGATAACTCAGGCCACATTCAGCAAGGAAGTGGTAGCAACAGTCTGCCTCTCACCCTGTCCCCATTCTACAACCAGGGGGCTCTCCTAAAACCTCTGATCACATCCCTCTATGTCACCTCTTCATCCTTAGGATTAAGGGCAGTCTCTGGGGTTGACCCTCATGACCCCTCCTGGTCTCGCCCCTGCCAGCTCTTCCAAATTCAGCCTCCCCCTCTCTCATGATTCCTCAAATGCACCCTGCCCTCGCGGGGCTCTTCAGTGGTGGGATATGCCAGACTGACTTTCTGCTGAGCTCATCCCTAACCCACAATTCTCGATTCAGATCTAATTTGCTCCCCAGGAGAGCAGGGTCTATCTGTTCCCACAGCCAGCTGATACTGAGTGTCACCTGTGAGGCCTGGGGTTGGGGTGGGGGCTAGGGTGAGTGGTAGGGGCAGGAAGGGCCTGTGGATGAGGGGAACAAAGAGCAGCTTTTGGCCCTCCCTGGAGTATTCTTGGGCACACAGCGGGCAATCCCTGATCTCCCCTGTGCCACTCGCACAACTGAGCTGCTTCCTGTGCTGTTCCTGGGAAGATGAGAGAGCAGGGACACAGTTTGGGGGCTCTAGAGCTCTTAGGCATGCAGAGGCAGAGTGGTCAAGAATGTGGGCTCAGAAACTGGATAGAACAGCTAGATCTAAGTCCTGGCTCCACAGCCACTTGTGGAAAACTAGCTCTGTGCCTCAACCCCCCATCTGTAAAATGGGGGAAGACAGTACACACCCTGTGCTGCTATGGGGACCGAGTGAGGTAATCTTGCATGGAAGGACTCAGAGCCTGATGTGAGTAAATGCTCAGCAAGAGCCACTTTATTATCATCATCGCTGTTCTTCAGAGAAACCACCACAGGGCCCTTTGTCCACACCCCTACAACGTCCCCAAGACACAGGCAGTGGAGACACAGAACATGCTTCCTCAGAGATCCTCCTCTACTCTGAACAGCCATAGGCCAGGCCTGCTTGAACTGCATAGAAAGTGGCTCAGAAGAAGTCACTCTGTGGACTGGGCACTGAGCACCTAAACCTCTCTGAGGCACTGGGATTCAGGAGATGTGTGTCCAGAGGGTGACATCTGAAGGCAGAGCCAGTATTTCAAGTCACATTTTTGATCCTGGACACCTTTGCAGAAGCTGCTTGGGATCCTCTGTCCTTGCCGCAGTGGTGCCGGGGACAGGGTGTTGGGTGGGGAGAGGGGCTGTCGGCATGGTATTTTCTGCAGTCCCATTTATCTTATTGATAAAATGGGCTTTGCATTTGGAAATTGGAAGAGTTTCCCTCATAATTTAAAGCGGCGCCTACCTTTGCCGGTCACGGTGACTGGAAGATTAATTTCCCAGCGGCCGGGCAGGCTTCCGCCTGCACCAACTGGCTCTATTTGCAGGCACGAGTGTCGCCTGGCTGGTAATGAGCTTGGCACTGGCAAGAGGGTGAGGCGAAGAGGAACATCTTCAAGGCGACACCCCTCCCCCCCCAGAGCTGACACCTGGGCTGTAGGTTCCTGTGCTGAGGGTGGGGAGGCATCAGCTCCCTCAGTTTCCCTCCTGACACCCGCAGCCTTGCTATTAGTATATGTGTCTTCAATCGTGGGGTGACCAGTGTGTCCCAAGCCGTTGCAGCAACTGGGATAGACTAAACAGACCAGTCCAGAGACCTGATAGTGGCTCAAACCCCCTGCACAGTGGTATGGCCCCAAGGAGGAGGGCTGATGTCCCTGACACCCCACAACCTGCCCTTGGCTTCAAAGGCAGGAAGGCCACATGGCTGGACAGCCGACGAGCCTCAGCTTTGTTACAGAGGACAGGGTAGCAGGGTGACCACTAACTCAGCTCTGGTTCAAGCCAAAGCCCTGACCAGTGGCAGCAGGATGGGCGGCAGTCACAGCAGATAAGCTGTAGCAAAAGCTTTGTTTCACAACCAGGCAGAACCACTGTCCAGAGTGCTGTGCTAAAAAGGCTATCAAGGCTTCTTCCTGGGCCACAGAGGATGGGGAACCACTGTCAATTAGTAATGTCTGCCCCTGGCACAGACCTAGGAAATGGTTGCATGCTAGGTATTCGTATTTTCCAGTTTTGTCCTAAGTTGAGAATAGACAGGACAGTTTAAACTGATTCCTTTTTCTGAGGAGAAAGAGCTGCAGGGAAGCCCCACTTTAATTTATGGGTTTCGTATAAAACTGGAAGCTTGGCTTAGGGCATCTGATAGCCAAAGGAATGGAAAGGAGACCTGGTACATCAGAAGCACTTATAAACAGTCACAAAGCAGAGATGAAACCAAAGTCTACACCTTATTGAAAATGGAGTATCGAAGTCTCCATTTGTTTCTGTATTGTCTAGTCTCCCTTCAATTGGTCAGCCTTGGCTTCACATATATTGAGACTCTGTTAATTGTATTTATGTTTATAATGTATCACCTACTGATGGAGTGACCCTTTTATAAGATATCCCTCTTACCTCCAGTGATACTTGCTTTAAAGTCTATTTTCTAATATGAATATAGCCACTCCATCTTTCTTATGGTTTCTATTTGCAGGTGTTCTTTCTAGCCTTTTATTTTCAACCTGTTTGTGTCTTTGCTTCCCAAGTGAGGCTCCTATACACAGTCCATAACTGGATCTTACTTTTTATCCAGTCAATCTCCTGCCTGATCAATTTGCATTTGATGTTATTATTGACATATCTGGATTTGCATCTGCTAATTTTCTTTTCGTCTTCTATACTTCTCTTAGCATTTTTGTCTCTTTCTCCTTTTAACTTCAAGTGAATATTTTCTCTATAATATTTTAATTTCTTTAATGATTATTTTTCACTGAGTTATCTCCTTAGAGATTGTTCTAGGATTTTTCATATACATCTAACATATCACCATTCACTTCATATTTATATATGTTCATGCCAATGAAAACTAGGTTCCTCCCCTGAACTACTCCCTGTTCCCTGTTTTTTGTTCTAATACTGCTGGACCTTAGAGAATTTCTTCTCCAGCTCTTCTTGATGTAGTGGAAAAATCAAGACCCAGAGCAGGCCGACTTAGTCATATACTGGCTGTGTCAAATTGTGGGTGAGTCATTTAATATCTTGGAGCCTCAGTGTTCTCACCTATAAAATGAGGACAAATGTACGAACACAGATGCAAGGATGAAGTGAGCCTCTAGCACAGAACCTAGTCACAGGATGGGGTCACTGAAAACAGTGACCTGTGTTTGTCCCCCAAAAAAGTCCTAGAAATCCATTTATTCCCGCATTCTCACATCAGGGTCAGGAAGCACATATGCCCAGTCCAGTCACATGGAGCTCCCTTTCCCCCATGCAAGCCCCTAAGGGAAGCAGCTTACAAAGAGCTTCAGCAGGCTGGGGTTTGGCTCTCAGATGAAGCTGGCATCCTAAGTCAGGCAGCAGGGCCTCTAGGCCAGCCCCTCCTGACAAAGGTCATGAGCATGCGGAGCCAAGAGCATGGACCAGAACTACTGGCAGTCCAGGTCATGGCTCAGGCAAAGGCCCCAAGTTCATGTTCCACCACTTGTCCTTGCCCTGGGCTGAGTGGGAGTGAGGTTTCTGGGCTGAGTGGGAGTGAGGTTTCTGGAGGCTGGGAAGAGCTGGAGCATCGAGCCACTGACTTACAGAAATCCAGGCTATCTCTGTGGGAAAAAAAACCCTACTACAGGAACCCAAGCAGGTGATCATTCAGCTTCTTTTTGCTTTAAGTGGATCACACCTGTGTTCGGTGTGGTTACCATCTAACTCACGCAGAGACCGCACTCCCCCAAGGCAGCTCAGGGCCTCCCAGCCATTTCCCCCTCTCAAGTGTGGTGCCACTTGGCACATGCCTTGGGCATCTTTGGTGTGTCCAGACCAGTCCCGAACTGGGGACACAAGGAACACTCAGACCTACACCCAACCCTAAGCCACAAATGCAAAGCAGGGCAGGACTTGGGCTCTGGGAGGACAGCTCCTTGCAGGACATGGTCTGGGAGTACTTGCTCCCCATACAGGTGCCCAGGGAGCATCGAAGCTGGCTTCCCACAGCTGTCCAGAAACTGGGCCGCAGGAGGGGCTCGTGCCTGGGGCAGTCGACACGGGGGAGTGAGCACCGGACTTCGAAGCTTGGCTGGGCTGCAGAGTAACGGGTGACTGCGGGCTAGTGCTTGCCAATGCTGAGACTCAGTCTACACATCTGCTAAAAGGGAAGACCACATCCCTACCCAGCCGGACTGGAGGAATTAAGTGACACTTCAAGGCTCTGACTAACCAGGCGCCGACTCTAACCCCTTTCTGGGACCCCAGTTCCAGGGGGCCCATCCTCTTAGCCTGTGGGAGGGCAAAGGCACTTCAGCGCCCAGCAGCTCCCGTCTGCCGGGCTCTCAGGACCCAGCTGTCAGTCTCCAGTAGGGTCTTCCATCCTCCCTATGTCCCAGCCACCCCATGCTCTTCCTAGAGCTCCCCTCTGACTCCTCCACACCTTTGTCCTTGTTCTTCCTCTACCCACAACACCTCCTGCTCCCCCTCTTCAGGAAAGCCTTCCCTGATCTGATGCAACCCCCCTTCCCCTGAACATCTGGGGCAGCTGCTGCCCCAACCCTGGCCTGCCTGAACTCTGCACTGGAGTCCTCTGGGTGGATTCCACACCCCCTGGGTGTTGAACAACCCCTGGGTGTTGGAGGACAGCAGAGTTGATCTTCAGACTGTGACCCCCTGCATACCCCCTGCCCCTTCCCAAGACCTTGGTAAAGTCACACTGACCTTTAAACTTCAGGTTTTGGAGAAGTACGGTCCTTCCTGGCACAGTCTTAGGTGCCAGCCACAGCTCTGCCACTACTTGCTGTGTGACCCTGTGTGACCTTGGGCAAGTCCATTGTTCCCTCTAAGCTTTCCTTCTCTGCATGAGTTAGCTGAGTTCCAGAGGACAGAGGAAAGGTCAGCCCCATGACAAACAAGAGCCCCCCCCCCCGCCCTACCCCAGGTAGTAGGGCAAGGTGCTAGCTGCAGGAGAATCCATGGGCCTGTCCCCAAGTTGTCTGAGCAATGAGGAACCATACAGGGCCAGCAGAGGTAGAGGACAAAGGTGTTTGGCCGGATGTGTGCCCAGCTGAGTGTCCGCTCTGTCCACAATAGCTCGATACAACCGCACCAGCTACTTCTACCCTACGTTCTCAGAGAGCCAAGAGCACAGCCATTTGCTCGTGTCCCCAGTACTGGTGGCCAGTGCGGCCGTAGGCGTGGTCATCATCCTATCCTGCATCACCATCATCGTGGGTAGCATCCGCCGGGACCGGCAGGCCCGGCTCCAGCGCCACCGTCACCGCCGCCGCCACCACCACCACCGCCATCACCGCCATCGCCGCCACCATCGGGAATACGAGCACGGCTATGGTGAGTCGCTGTCCGCCCAGGCCCTGGACTCCCGCCTGGCCGCAACCCCACCAGCAAGGCAGCAGGGGTGGCAGCTGCTCTTGGTGGAGGAGGGTGTTAAGGCGAGGCATCCTGGAGGTCTTGGGTGGTCAGGCAGAGCCCACAGATGCTCACCAGGATGTTCCTGGGGGCATGAGAGGCCCTGGGAGTGAGGCCGAAGGTCAGAGGGCAAGCATGGTGCTGTGTGTGTGCGCGCGCATGTGTGTGTGCATGTGAGTGTTCCTGTTCTCAGAGGAGAAGGCTGAGGCCTCAGATTCCCAGCCTGGGCCTTGGGTTCTGTCTACACACCCACTCCTGCTCCATCTCTTCCGCTGGTGGCTTCACACCATCCATCAGCCCACTCCAGCCCTCTCCTCTGTCCAGACTCTGTCCAGCTGTCCATTGAACATCTGTCTCTCCCCCCCCCCCGGGTCTTCAGGCCTCCAGGCCCAGGGTGTCCAAAGCAACCTTCCTCTTCCACTTCCTACTGCGGGGCCTCTGGAAAGTGGCTTCCTCTGTGTCTCTCAGGGGTGTGATCTATACGATGGGGTCTGTTGGGCCCACCCCCAAGAGTTACAATGACAGCTAGAGCCGTCCAGTACCTAGCTCAAGGAGGGGCAACTGTTTTCATTATCATCTCCACCCTCCACCCCTAGTAAAACCTGCTCTTGGGCCACTTCACAAATGCCAGCTGCCCCCACCTGCCAGATGCCAGCCTGTCACCCCCATGCCATTCTCCACATGGAATCTCAAGTGACTGAAACGTGAGCACTTCCATCCTTGCTCAACATCCCTCCATGGCTCCCCACTGCCCCCAGGACAGAGCTGCGTCTCCTCAAGCTGCCCACAGGGCCCTTTGCCAGGCCCAGAGAGAGAAGCCAATCAATGAGTGAGAAAGTGAGAGGTTGGGCAGGCGGGTGGAATTCAGTCTCCACAAAATGAAAAGATCATGAGCTGCAGGAGACAGAACTGGTCTCCGCTCACTCACCAGGGGTCTGGAGCAAGCGTTCTCACCTCTCAGCAGGGTCATCTGAGAGCGGGGATGGCACGGTGCTTCCGTCACAGCAGTGAGGGCGTAGCAGGGGATGAGGGTGGAGCCAGCAGGTGCCAGTCAAGGGAGTGTACCCTTGGATTTGGGTAAAATCTGAACCAACTTAACCCAAATTAAGACATTTGGGTAAAGGCACTAAAGCGATCTCCCCTTCCATCAAGTCAGAGGAAGTCCCCGGGGCTCCAGCCCTTCAGGTCCGTGCAGGCACGGACAGCAGCAAGGAGAGGCCATCGGAAAGGAGCGGGAACCCGGGCTGCTGCCCGGCTGGGTGTCTGGGACTGCCCAGATGAGGGGCTGAAGCTGGGCTGGGCGAGTGAGCCCCAAGGGTGGCCCCAAGGGCAGCCTCAGTTTCCCAAAGGTGCTCAGCTGCTGGGAGAAGCAAGAAAAGCAGCCCAAGGGGACCCGCGAGCAGCGGTGTGGTCAGCGCTGTTGGCTCCCAGGCCTGCCCACCGGGCCAGCTGGGCCTGGCACGAGCCCTCACGTCCCGAAGTTTGGCCCCGCGGCCTGCCCACCAGGCGCCAGCCTCCCCAGCGCTCCGGCAGGGCCTCGGCCCGAAGCCCGGCTCAGCTTCCGCCCTTACCTTATTGATTCACTGCAGCGATGCGTCCCTCGGCAGGAGTTCTCCCCAAGTCCTCCTCTTGGAAGCAACGCCTTCAGCTGCTGCCTGAAGGAAAACAAATCGCATTTCCGTTCCCTCGAGCCGCATATGTTATTGGGTTCCTTTTCCTCAGTAGAAAAGTAGTAAGTGTTCGCAGCGGAAAGCCTTAAAAATACAGAAATAGCCGGGCGTGGTGGCGCGGTGGTCCCACGGCTGAGACCGGGAATCGCTTGAGTTCGCGGGTTCGAGACCCACCCGGGGCAACACAGCGAGACCTAGTCCCAAAAAATAGCTGGGCGTGGTGGTGCGCGCCTGTCATCCCAGCTACCTGGAAAGCTGAGGCTGGGGATGGCTTGAGTCCGTGGTACCCCGGGCAACGAGAGCCTGCGGTTCCCTGGGCAAAAATAGCGAGACCTAGTCTCAAAAACAACCTAAAAAAAACAGAAAATATAAAGAAGAAAATGAGGGTCATAGACCTGTCATCCAGACAGACCCCCTTGTCCAGATGTTTGGAATCTCCTGAGCGCAGATAACCCGCGCGCAGGTGAAGCCTGCAGACAGTTTCCTCTTCAGAAGTTTTCCCTCGAGCTTGCAGAAGTGGGCAGATGAGAGTAGGGCAGTGGGAAGAGCAGGGGCAGAAAGTCCCACCCCACACTTAGAACCCAAACCTAGAGTGCGCCTGACCCTGAGCAGACAGGCCCCGCCCCTGACAGACAGGCCCCGCCCTGAGGGGAGGAGCCCCGGGGCCCACGCGGGTAGGGAGACTCAGGTCTCAGCAGCCTTTGCTCTCGCTGTCCCCCAGCCTCGGGTAGGTCTGGGGGACCCGGGAGCTGGGGAGCTGACGGCTGAGGAGCCTGGAATTCCAGCCCCCGCTGGCCCCACCACTGACTCGCAGTGTGGCCTCCCAGAAGTCACTGGGCGTCTCTGAAGGCTGGGAGAAGCGTGCTGCGTGGGTAGCCCCACGAGGCCCTTCCCTGGGCGCGGCCCGGGGCCCAGGCTGAATGTCCGTTCCCCGCAGTGTCCGACGGGCACACCTACAGCCGCTCGAGCCGCAGGATGCGCTACGCCTGCAGCCCCGCTGAGGACTGGCCGCCCGCCCTGGACCTCAGCTCCGACGGGGATGTGGACGCCACGGTGCTCCAAGAGCTGTATCCGGACTCTCCTCCCGGGTAAGGGGGCCACGGGGAAGGCGAGCGTGAGCAGGCAGGGGTCTGAGCTCCGGAGCACCCTCCCCCTCCTTTCTGCCCCCTCCCCCAAAGAGCAGCGCCTCCCCAATGATAGATGCTTGCTGGGGTGGGCGCGGCCCGTTCCTCACCCCTCCAGACAGCGAGGTGCAGTGGCTCAACAGATGTCACCATGTACCCTAGAAAAGGAAGAGGAGTGCTCAGCTCCTTCAGACTGAAGTTCCAGGAGGTTCCTGGGGAATTCCATTATGGGGATGGTCCGTGGCAGGGGTCCTGGGGCCCCTGGGGTTCTCCTGATCCTCCAGGTAGCTCCCTGAAGAGTTGGACCAGATGGGCCAAGTGCAGGCTGGCAAAGGGGTTGAGCCCAGACGCTGGCACCCGCAATCTCAGGGCACCTGCTTTGAAAATTCTTGTACCATCCTGGGCCACTCACCCATCTGTGCCCCCTTCTCTGCTGTTCATGGGGGCATATATGTGCCCCCTCTGGCAGGCATGCAAAGGACATGAAGTAGTGCAGAGAATCTAGCACAGGACAGGTACCCGATCCATGCTGGCTCTCGTGACATTGCCTTGTTACTACTTCCAGGTCAAAGGTGATAAGGGCTTAGGAGTAGGGATGAAGGAGAGGAGCAGGGAAGACAGGCTGACCTGGAAAATCAGCTTTGCGGAGATCTGCCACTGGGGCTGGGACGAGCTCAGGCATAGGGATGGGGTTGGGGCTGGCCATGGCCATGGCCATGGCGGAGGCCGTTACAGGCAGGACAGAAGGAGCGCTGGGGAGGACAGAGCCTAATTTGGCCCCTTTCCCTTCCCTTCCTTGGGAGTCCGCGGGCAGGGCTGGCACCCAGGCCACCCAGGTAAATGGTCTCAGGCACATCACTTCCCAGGGCAGAAGACCAGTAATTGCAGTGCGCTGGCTTCTCCTGGGTGGGAAGGAGGCACTGAGCCGGCAGATGAGGCGCAGACAGAGCTAGATGCGATGAGTGGGTCAGGAGTCACGTCAGGACAAGCAGCATTCTGGGTCATCGTGTGGCTGTCAGAG
>PVHY01013192.1:21309-42196 GCA_004024945.1 Uropsilus gracilis
CGAGGCCTCAGCCCTGAGGTCAGGTGCTCCTGCGCCCCCCCCCCCCGCCCCGGCCTCAGGGGTTCATGGTGCTGGGCTTTGGGAGGAACAGGAACAGCTGGGCAAGGAGGTTACGCCCACCCAGTGCATCTCGCCCAAAGGGCAGGGCCAAGTGGAGATGCTCCTGGCCAAGGTCCAGGTACCAGCTCGGGGCCCCCAGGGGCAGGGTTCTCCCTGAGTCAGAGCAGAGGTCAGGTTCAGCCCCAGGCCCCACGGGTGCCCAGGCCGGGCACCTCCATCAAAGCTGGGCACCCAGCCCAGTGGGTCCACCCACTGGGGTCCGAGCCTGGACAGCGTGGGGCAGGCAGCTGGGGCAGGGGTGGGGTCAGGTAAGCGGGGTGAGGGCACAGCTCAGAAGGCAGGGCTGCCACGCACGCAGCCCCGTCTGTCTTGCTGGCCTTGACTGCAGCCACCAGGGTGCAGGGGCCTTAGGGAAGGGACAGTCGCTTCCATGCAGGGGGTGCTCCTGGGGTCCGAGAGGCGCCGGCTGCCCACGAGGTCCCTGCTCTTGGAGTGGAGGGTCCAGGTCCCAGCTGTGAAGTACGCGCCCCAAAGCCCAAATCACACCCACTGGCATAGAGGCTGTGCCCAGGCTGCCCTCGGGCTCATCCGGAGGCCCTGCCCATTGGGAGCGCTGCGCTGGGCACCCGTGAATCCTCCCTGCGGCCATCGCCACACGGATCACCGCTCAGTTAGTACTCGGGAGAGGAGAGGGGCTGGGGCCATCCCTCCCCGGGAGACCCTGGACAGGCTGCTGTGTCCTCCCTACCACTTTGCCCCCAAGGGCCCTGAGCGGGGGCAAGAGGTCCACTCCCCTGGGGGCAGGGAGGCGTGTGTGTTCAGCCCAGGCATGCCTTGGGCCGGGGTGCCTGGCCGCCTGCACTCACCGCTCCCAGTACCACTGCGCTGTGCCCGGCCTGGGACACCCCCCCCGCCCCCACCACGTCAGGCCAGGTCCAGGGACTTGCTCACATTCCCGCTGGCCATCGGGGTGGACAGGGGTCACCGGGGAGGAGCGGGGTTTCCCGGAGCCAGTTCATGCCAGGGCAGCTCGGCCCAGCGGGTGGGCCCCCCTCTCGGGGAAAGACCCCACCCACCCACCCCCAAGGCCAAGGCTCCCGGAGCTCAGGCACCTCTTCTCTTGTAGCTACGAGGAGTGCATGGGGCCCGGGGCCACGCAGCTCTACATCCCCACCGATGCGCCCCCGCCCTACTCGCTGAGCGGCTCCTGCCCCTCGCTGGACGGCGTGGACGGCGACCTCGCTGCCGGCAGCGGCCACAGCCCCAGCCGACGCCAGCAGGCGCGGAGGACCCAGGGCCAGAGCGGCCTCCGCACCGTCTCCATGGACACCCTCCCCCCTTACGAGGCCGTGTGTGGGGCCAACCCCCCGTCAGGCCTGCTGCCGCTGCCAGGCCCGGGGCCCCGGAGCTGCCAGGGCTCACCGGTCCCCACCCGGGCCCCCGCCTCTGGCCCGGAGAGGACCGTGTGAGCCCCCAGCCCGGCCCTGCCCAGGCCCTCGGGGCTGAGCCGCCTCCTTGAGGCACACGGGTGTGCACACCCCACGCGCACTCGCCCCCCCACACACGCACCTGGCACACACCCGACTCCCCGTGTGCACACCCGCCCAGACACGCCCCCCGTGTGTGGCCGCGCGTGCGCACCCAGGCCCGCACCCACACGAACCCCTCTGGGCAGGTTCCATCACGAGGCGACATCCCCACCTCCCGGCTCCCCCCAGCCTGCGGGCTACACCTCTGTGGGCTACGCTGGGGGGCGAGGGGGGGAGAAGGAACCTGGGCTGGCTCTTCCTTCTCCCCGGTCGGTTGGTCTGTTCCCCTCACCGGGCAGGCTGTGCCCACACCCTGATCCCGCCTCCACACCTGCTCGAGCACCCCAGGCCGGCTGCCCCCCACCCCAGCGGGCAGCCCGTGCTTCTGGGGGCAGCTCGGCCTCCTGCAGCGCAGCCCTGCGCCTTGCCCGCCGCTCCATCCGGGCACAAGAGCTACAACATCACCACCCTGCCACTTACGGGGCAAGGGACACGGGTCTGGGGGCTCCGGCTCAGCCTGGGGCCCTCACAGCCCCCCTCACCCCCCCCCACCCAGTGCCCTCCGTCTGGTGGTGCTAGCCGAGTAATCTCAGAAGCCCCCGCCCCCAGCCACAGGCGAGGACCGGGCCTCCGGTGGGCGTGTAGCGTGATGGTGGCGGCGGCGAGCGAGCGGGTAGGTGACAGCTGGCGCGAGTCGGCCGGGCCGTTGTCCGGGACTGAGGGGCTTCAAGGCTCTGCTCCTGGGCCGCCATAGCGCATGCGCAGTGGACTGCTATGGCCTGAGCTGGCTGGGGTCAGACCCAGAGGGGGCGCTGCCTGGGGGCGGGGGGACGGGAGGCAGCACCTAGTTGGGACTCGGGGCCTGAGGCTTCTGTCCCTGCCCTGGGGGTGCCTGCAGACACAGAGGAGATGCACCCCCCCACCACCCCACTGCAAGAGGACCAGCTGACACGTCAGCCACACCGCACGCGGGGAGCTGAGGCGCTACCTAGTTGTGGGGGGCTCAGGCCTCCATGAACCCCAGCGGTTTCCGGTGGAAACCACGCAGGTGGCGGGTCCGACTGCCAAAGACCCAGCCTGCCGGAGGCGGCGGTGGCTGGCGTTGCCAGCGGCAGGGAGCGGAGTTAGCATCCGCCCTGCCCTCCCTACCTACAGCACCCCCCCTCCTCACCCTCCCCCCACCTCAATTCCTCCAATGAAGGGCTATGACATTTCAGCAATCCCTTTCCGAAGAAGAGGGGCGGCAAGGATGGAAATTGTGACTTTCATTTTCCGTAGAACTAGAATTTCTTCTGGTGCAGAACTGAAAGGACTCCGCCCAGAGGGCTGGTGGGGTCCTGGAGCCCCGACTCCACCCAGGGGAGGGACCGTGTTTACAAGCAGTTCTGTCCACCTTTGTGGTGTACTGTTTTCTAGGCAAAAAATCTCCGTCTGTCGTACTGTATAGCCTTTAAACGCATTCCAGGAATGAGCCTTTGCGGAAGAGGGTCCGCAGCTGTGGAGAGTAGCGGCGGGAAAAGATACCAATCCCTGCTTCGTCGTCAGTGTTTGAGTGACTGGAGCTAAGCAGCTTTTCTTGTTCCTGGACTAGGCGCTATATAAGCAACAATGTATCTTTTCTGTGTTACAAATAAATATATCCTATCAATAAATATGTTGCAAGATAAAGCCTTGTGATCAGGTCTGTGTGGGGGGGGGGGGGAGCTGTCATCTAAAAGGGGCAAGAAGTGGAGAGGAGCCAGATCCTTGCAGCAGAAATAGGCTGCTGCGGCACTATTTATAATTGCAAGGACATGGAAACAACCCAAATGCCCCAGAACAGATGAGTGGATGAAAAAGATGTGGTACATATACACAATGGAGTATTACTCATCAATCAAAAATGACCAATTTGATGAATTTATAGACACCTGGATGTACCTAGAAGAAATCATTCTAGCAGAAACGAGCCAGATCGAAAGGGACAGAAACCAAATGGTTTCACTACTATATGGTCAACCGAATGAAACTACACAAGGGGAGAGAGGGGACCAGCTGGAGCGGGCGGGGAGGGGAGGTGGTGGGTGACCCCCAGGGACTGAAATGACATGAAATATATATAAATAAAAAATAAATAAATAGGAAAAAAAAAAGAAATAGGCTGCTGCGCCCCAGACAGCCAGCCAGCCTCCAGAGCCTTGTCACCATGCTATTAGCAGGAACATTGGGGATAGTACTTCTGACCTCACAAAACATGCATCCTTTCTCTGACAGCTGACCCTGGGAAATCACCGAGATGGGCGACATCTGGGACCTGGGGCAGGCACCCTGATGACTGAGCCTGGGAAAGTGAGGGTACATGTCATCGGACTGAAGGGGGCGCTTTCCTCCCCTCTCCAGAAATGCTCTTCCGCGCAGGGCTTTTCTGAAGAGCTCAGCTTCGCTCGTAGATCTCTCTGCTGGCACAGGCTGGCTGCCTTCCTCTCTGCCCTCCTCTCTCCCACTAAAACAAGCCGGGGCCATGAGCATGTCGTGGGTGCCCTCCTGAGGGATGGGGACGCAAACGCAGCCCCAGGTCCCTAGGAGTCCTGTGCCCAGCGGCTGCACGCCAAGCCCACACTGCCACCTGCTGGCCACCTGCCGGCCACCTGCCGCCACTGTTCAAGGCGAGGGATTTGGCCGGTCAGTCCTTCTCCCCCCTGTTGCTCAATTTCTGCTTTCAACCTGAAAGTGGGTGACCCGAGAAAGGCTTACAGGCCTGCTTCTCTCTCAGAAGCAGGCTACAAGCAGTTCCTTTGCATCCCCAGCCTTTTTAACCAAAATATCAAACCAAGACTATCAGTGCAGACTAATTCATTTCTAACAAAGTGATTTCTAATTATCCTAATAACTACAAAAGAAACATGTAAGACTCAGAATACTTCAACATTGTCCAAAACCTTTCTCAGTATTGTCCAAAGTCCTTTCCCAAATTTCCCAGAAATCCTCAGTCTCTCAGTCCTGATCACCTCACCAATGTCCAGTCAGTCCATCTCCAGATGCTTGAAGACATGTTCCTTTGACTGCTCCTCCTTGTCTTCCACGCGGTCTTCTCCTTGTCACCTTCAGGTAGCAGGAACTCCATGGTGCCGAACCAGCAAAGTTCACTTTCTTCTCAGGCCTAACTTTTGCACGGTCTCTTTCAAACACAAGTTAAACTCAGCAAAACAAACTCCAACACGGAGTTCAAATCTGCAAACTCCTTAACTGCATCTAGCACACATGCTGCCAGCCTGGGCCAGCCAAGGGTTGCAGGCTCCTGGTGGCCACATGGCCAAGCTCACATGGCTCACATCTTTACAAGATGGCCGATTCCCATCGCTCCTCCATTAAACCTCTCTCTCTATCCGATCTCTACATTGGAATCTGAATCCAATCCTAAATCAAATCCTCTTTGTTTGCACACCCTTTATATACCCTGATTTCCTGCCTTCCAGGAAACCTGTTTCACCTTGACCATTTCACTTCTTTTTCCCCCTGCATCTCCCTGAAGGGAAATTCCAACTAAGGTCATTCTCCCATTTTAGCATACCTGTCCTTGAAATCTGCAATCTTAAACAGGAGACAATGTGGGGGAGGAGGGGGACACACCCTATCAAACCCACTCCCACCGCACTCAGCTGTGGAGAGAACTTGCACTTTTTTTTTTTTTTGAGACTAGGTCTTGCTGTTTTTGCCCGTGGAACCGCAGGCTCTCGTTGCCGGGGGTACCACGGACTCAAGCCATCCCAGCCTCAGCTTCCCAGGTAGCTGGGATTACAGGCGCACACCACCAAGCCCAGCTATTTTTTGGGACTAGGTCTTGCTATGTTGCCCCGTGTGGGACTCGAACTGCCATCCCCAGTCCCAGCCACGACTCCATAAGCTGTCGCTTACAGGCACGCACCACCGTGCCCGGCAAGAGCTTGCACTTTTGGGCCCAGGCTCGTTTTCCTCCCTCGGTCGGTGGATGTCCCACCAGGTTTTACCCAGTCAAGCAGGCTACGCTCAGGAATCGCGCCTGCCCCTGGGCTCAATCTGGGCAGCCTGATACCTACACCTTGGAGCGCCGAATAAGCCCTCCTCTGTCGCTCCCGTCGCCTCCGTGTGTGGCTCGGTCATGACCTTTGTGTCCGGGACCCCCTCCTCCCGGGAACAAAGGCAACAGCCTTCAGAGCCATGGTGGCCAGCCTCGTGCTGACCCAAACCTGAACCATCTCCAACCCTCAGCACCCCATGTCCACGTCGAGCCCCAAGGACGACGGCTGCGGAACCCATGGGCCTGGGACACTCAAGGCATGGCCAGTGCTGTGCTGGGTCCACACACGGAGCCACATTCACGCTCCTGCCCACGCCTGCAGGGAGCCTGGCCTCCCTTCTCTGCCCGGGCCCGAGGGGTGAGGGCTGACTACAACCCGTTTTGCTCTCCCTACGTCTGCATGGAATCCTGCTGACTCATGCCACTTGTCAGGCAAGCAGCAGGCTGGGCAGCCCACAGGGGCAGGGGGGTTGGGAGGCAAGCAAGCGACCGAGCCTGCCCCCCCAAATCTTCACGCCTCTTCTTTGGGCTCTCCTGCTGGCAGTCCCTTCCCAGAGTTCTGTCTGAGGGTGACGCTGCCATCTTAGACTCTCCATCGAGGTCCAAGTCGGCCCATCCACGCATGAGCACAACCACTGGGCCAAATGTGTGCCAGCCCAAGGAGATAGGCCGTGACGCCGTATCCCTGGGAAAGTGGGGGCAGGACGAGCCCAGGGACAGGATGTGGGTGCAAGGGATTGACGAGGGAGGTGCCCCAGGAGCCCTGTAGGGCAAGCACACACGGGGCAGTTCTTTGTCGACTCAAGCAGATGATGAGGGTCCCTGGGTGGGTTTTACAGATTCGATGCTCTCAGGGAACCAGGTGCGCAAGCACACCCAACTGTACGGCGAGCAGGCAGCAAGGTTGGGCGGGGGTGGCAAACGGGCAACTGTACCTCCCACCCAGCCCCCCCCAAATCTGTACACTCTTTCTCTGACCTCTTTCCAGCTTTCTCCCTCTGGTCTTCCCCCACGGTGGTAGCACATTTTATCCTCTCCTAGAAGAGGCCCAGGCCTTCCCACGTACGCATGCGCACATACTCCAGGCCGTCCCACTTACGCATGCGCACATACTCCAGGCCTTCCCACGTACGCATGCGCACATGAGGCCCAGGCCTTCCCGCTTACGCATGCGCACATACTCCAGGCCTTCCCACGTACGCATGTGCACATGAGGCCCAGGCCTTCCCGCTTACGCATGCGCACATACTCCAGGCCTTCCCATGTACTCATGCGCACATGAGGCCCAGGCCTTCCCACTTACGCATGCGCAAATACTCCAGGCCTTCCCACTTACCCATGCGCACATGCTCCAGGCCAGGTGTGCACAATCATGGGGAGGGCGCAACGCCACAGGCGCTGGTCATAGGCACAATGGCGGAAGGGCATGAAAAGCCCTGATCCTTATTCACCCTAGCAGTGCCACAGGGCGCGGGAAGGGAAGGGAGGAAGGGGAGGCCACGTGGCAGCTGGCTGCCGCAGAGCAGAGCAGAGCTGGCCTTCCCCGGCGCCCCCTGGAGGAGCAGAGCTGAATTTCCCGGTCCCATCCCCACCCCAGCCCCTCATGGTCTGTGGCCACCGCCCTGCAGAATACACACCCACCCTGGCACCAGCTGAATGGGCTCCCTGGCTTCAGTCTTCACAGGGCAGAGGCTCTGGATGGCAGGCGGGGCTGTCCAGGCAGCGTGGCCGCCATGGGCTCCCACCCCTTGGAGCAGAGCAACCATGGGAGGAGCGGAAGGAGGCACGAGGCGGAGCCCAGGCACCCCTGCAGCTCCTCACACAGTGGCCGCTCACACGGGCCCCGCCACATGCCCACACCCAGGGGCCTCCACACCCTAGAGCCCTCGGCTACACCACCTGTGTTTCACACACACTTGCACGCCCCACGGCCCTCCCTCACAGCTCACAGGGTCAGGGCGCACAGTCAGCCCCAGGCCCCCCACGCTCACACGCAGGTGCGTCCGCTGGGCGCCCACCTGATGGCCATGCAGGTCTTGGGTCCCAGCGACAGAAGGACAGGCGGCTTCTCCATCCGACAGAGGCTTGTGTCCTGGGACCTGCTTGGCCACCGTCGCCCTCTCCCAGCCCAGCCGAACTCTGGCTCAGGACGCCTGCTGGGTGGGCCTGGTGTATCTGACTGACAAGGGTGGGAGCGGGGGTGGGGCGGGGCAGAGCGGGGGCGGGGCAGAGCCGGGGCGGGGCAAGGGATGGCTACACCTTTGCTTCCGGGGCTGCTGCCCAGCTGTGCCCTCAGCACCTCTCCAGGGATACCCGGATTCAGGCCGTTAGCCCAGCCTCGCCTGGCCTTCCACCCACCGCAAGTGGCCGCCTGATCCATGACCCACCACCAAGTCGGCCAGTTCTTGAAAAGGGGACCCTCTACCCACTGGCAGGCTCTGGGCACCATCACCCAGCCCCATCGCTCAGTGGCAAGAGACAGAAGCCCAGGAAGGTATTTACTGGTGTGTGTGACTGAAGAGTCTGGGTGACTGACAGGCCGGGGTGGCGAGAGCCATCTCTCTTGGCCTCGCTGCCTGCTGAGGTACTTTCGTCCGCCCACAGGAGCACGGGCACTGACACCCAGGAGCTGTGCTGGGTGCTTCACCATCCAGAATGTAAAGACCCTCTCGCCACCAGAGCAGATGCCAACCTCAGGGCCCAGGCGCTCACGCCGCACGCCTGACTCGGAACGGCGGTGACTGGGCCTGGGGTCTCTGACTAGCTGGGCCTGGGTCAGCTGCCCCCTCTCCCCTGACCCTGCATTGTCCCCGGAGATAGTCACACTGGCCGGCAGAGAAAGTGGGTTCTCCCTGACCAATCGCCCCCCCCCTCCCCGAAGGCCCAGCAAGCGTGAGCCGTGCAATTCACACCAAACCCAGCGGCTCCGGGAGGCCTCGGCAGCCGCGTGGGGGAGCAGCAGACTCCAGAGAAGCAGCACTGACCCCACGTGAGAGGGGATGATGCCAGGAGCCTGCCCCGGCCTCTTCATCCGCGTGACCCAGGCCCAACCTGGCATGGCAGGCAGTTCACACGCCGAGGGCTGAGATGTCCAGAAAGACCGACAAGGACGCGTAGCCGTGGAGGGGTCACAGCAGGGTGGCGACGGGAGGATGCGATGGGGTGTGCCGGTCTGTGGGGCCTCGTTCCTGGGCCAGAAAGAGACAGCCTCTCCTCAGGCTGAGCAGTGCTGCCTCGGGCCCTGGTGAGAGGCCTCCTCTTACACCCCTTCCCCTCCTTCGACCTGAGGAGCTCCCCTTCAAGACCACGCTGGGGCCTGGAACCCGGTATAACCCATCCCCCAAATCTGTCGTTCTCATTGGATATCTGACAGATTCTTGGCATCATGGGAAAAGAGTCTGTAAATGGGGTACTGCCCTCGGATGCTCAAGCCCTACCCCAGCCCTGTGACCGTGTCTCCTTACAGGCCTGGATCATCTGGGAGTTGGGCCCCATGTGGCCATAGGGTGTGGGGCGCCAAGAATGGATAAGAGATATGCCTTAGGTAAAGGAACACCTTTAGCTAGTCTCACCCATGCCCGACAAACTAAGGATGGTTCTTGGCAGGTTTACTTATCTTTCATGGCAGCCCCCTAACCTCCTATGATTGACCACCAGGTAGACATGTCCCTGAAAGATAAAGGCGTTTATCCCCACCGGTGTTTTTCTGCTAGGTAATGAATCCTCCCATCCTCCTACCCCACGTGCTACATACCTCAGGATCGCGGTTTTACCTTCCCTACTACCTCATTGTAACCATTCCTTTACCAGGTGTTCAGGGAGCTTGGAACCTCTAATAAACAGCTCAGTTCATGATCACCAAGTCCCGGTCTATGACTCGAGTCCGTCTCTGTCTTGGGCTGTCTCAATCTCTTCCATCCATTTTTCTTCTTTCCACCCATGGCCTCCAACAACGGGGTCCCTCGAGGGAGGTCAGGGAATGAAGGCAAGAGGAGGTGGGGCCGGCAGGAGCAGGGCACAGGAGGTGAGGCGTCTCAGGAAGCTACACTGCAGGTTTGGAAGATAGAGGAAGGGGCCACAAGCCAAGGAGTGCAGGGCCCTCAAGACGGCGGCAAAACTGGACATGGAGGCTCTCCCGGAGCCCCCGAGGGAGGCCGCCCAGCAAGACTGCGTTCATCTCTGGCCTCCAGGACTTGAATACGTGTGTCATTGCCCCCATGTGTCAGGGGGCACAGCCAGCCCCAGCCCCCCCATGGTCCCCCATGGCCCCGTACATGGCATGTGCGGTGGTTTGCTACATACAGCACATTGAGAAACTGAGATACTTGGCGGTAACCCAGCTCTTGCCTTCCCTGCCTCAGTTTCCCCTTTTGTAAAATGGGAAGAAGGGGGATCTGGTGTGGTGAGACAAGGACCTCGCAGGGTTGCCTGGACCCCCGGCTCTGAGGATGCCAAGCATCTGCCAGCTTTCTCCCACACTGGCCTGCACCAGCCCTGATCTATGTCTCCAAGCCAGAAGGGGGCAGGGGGAGACCAAAGGGTGACCAGATGAGACCCAGGACTGCGTCCGCCCCCTCTGAGATTCAGGATCAGATGAGCCAGTGTGTGAGAGCCGCACACGTTCCCAACAGTGGCCCTGAAGTGACTCACCCAGAACGGCCTGTAGAAGGAGGATCCCTGGCCATTCATGGCGTCACTTCCCAGCCTGAGGGATAGGAACCTCCAGCCCAAGGAACTCAGGGGAGCTGGGGGCTGGAGCGCAGACACCAGTGTGGTGGTCTGGGTGTGTGACATCCTGGAGGCCGAGCACCAGCAGGTGCCCCTCCTGGTGACCACAGGGACAGGAGGCCAGCAACTCACAGACAGATGGCCAAGAGCTGGTGCTAGCACAAACCAACTGCCCCTCCCCCGGCCCCCTTCCCCTCCATCTCCCCAGGGACATTGTCTCTTCGCCTCTAAGGCCCCCAGGCCTCCGCTGGAGGCCCCACCAGTGCACCCACCAGTGGAGGTTGAGGAAAGGACCCAGGGTCTAAGAAGCCTGGAAAACCTGCACTCGGGTGGCCCTCCTAGAAACACACTCCCTCCCCGGTCAGCCTTCTCCCTAGGGAGTCCTGGAGCAGCCGCCAAGCAGTTCCCAATTTACTTGGCCCCAGGAAGTCTTTATTCCCATAAGGCTAATTAAGAGCCCCAGACAAGCTGGTGGAGGCAGGCTGAGGGAGGCTGGCACAGGAGTGAGTCAGGCTGAGCCGTGAATCAGCACCTAATTAGGAATTGGGGAGTGGGGGGGGGAGGTGGTAAGCCCAGCAGGGAAGGGCAGGTGGTGAGCGCCTGGGTGCAGTTCCTGGCAGCGCCCCCGTGGAGGATGCGGGCAGAAGCCCTGAATTTGGCTGATGACCCCAGAAGACACAGGCCTCGGGCAAGCAGGGCAGGGAGCGATGGAAGCCTGGGGGGGCAGGGTACTGCTGGGGCTGATGGCACCAGGGACCCTCCGAGAGACAGGAAGGATGTTGCCTCAGAAGGGGCTCTCCAGGGCAGGAAGCTGGGGTTTCCACACCCCATTGTCCGGGCTAGCTGAGGGCTCCCCTGGGGTGTCAACTGCCTGGCACCCCGGCCTGCCCGCACACCCTCAGAGCAGGCTCCTCAGCAGAGAACACGGGAGCAGGAGGGGCAGAGCCGCATGGGTGACATCCAGAGCGGGCTCGGTGCGCCCGGCTTTCCCGGCTGCGTCTGGCGCGAGGCCAGGATCCAGCCTGACCTGGCGCTGCGGCCCCGGCAGGAGGTGGCTGGGGAGCAGGTCACAGGCCCAGCCCCCTGCGTGCGGCCGAGCGGTGGCAGGGCCTCGCCGCCTGCGTGTGGGCTTCTCTCCTGCCAGCACCACTTCCTCCTCGACTTCCTGGCTGAGCGCCGGGGCGGGCGGAGGCAGGTGCATCCCTTCCTCGGGGAGGAAGGTGACCGGTGGGGCCGCCATGAGCCAGCCTCCCCCCTTAGCCCCAGGGGGGGCTGCCCCGGACACCCTCCTGGGTGACCTCCTCAGCTACTACCGGGCAGGCGCCGGGGAGGGCCGGCTGGGGGTCTGCAGGCAGGCCGCCCTCACCCACAGGGCCCGGCTGCTCCTGGGCGCGGGGCTCCCCCCTCGGCTGCCTCTGCCTGAGGATGTGGCGCCAGACTTGGGGGCCGCGCGGGCCCGCGGGGCCTCCAGCTCTGGGCAGCAGCGTGTCTGCCACCAGCTGGTGCAGGCGCTGGAGTTCCTGGAGCTGATTGCTGCCAACCTGCTCCTGTTTCCCTGGAGGAAGGAAATCAGGTCCCTGAAGGTAGGCGCTGGCGGGCCTGGGCCGAGGGGGTGGAGGGCTGGGCCGAGGCTAGGGCTCCACCTCCCTCCGGGGAGACAAGTGCCTGTCGCACCCAGTCCCTCTGCTCTGCTCCCGCCCGGCAGCTGGGGGCCTTTTGAGGGTTAGGAAGCCGATGCAAGAGCTGAGGAGGGCTTAGCGTCCGGGCAGGGCCCCCCGGCCCTGGGCACCTGCTCTCGGAACAAGGCCCTGAGGAGCTCCCCAGAAACTCCCCGGAAACACAGGGCAGGATTAGGCTATGGAAAGTGGCTCAGAATCTTCCATCTCTGCTGGGTCCAGGCCAGGATGGCTGGGGTGGAAGCCAGGGTGCTGGGGCGTCCCCTGACTCGGCCGTGCTGGCCTGCCGTCTGGGACTTCGGGGGGCCCTTTTGAGACAGGGGGTTGCATGTGGACCACAACCCCGGTCCTCGCGCCTCTCAGCCGGCCGCTCCGCGCGGCACGCGCTCTGCACGGCTCACGCCCGCCCCATCTGTTCCAGGTGTACACTGGCAGCTTCGCCTACCGGCTGCGGCCTGTGCTCTCGGAGCACGCGCTGCACGTCATCCTGGGCCGGCTGGGCTACGCGGCCACCTCCAAGGCTGAGTTCTCGCTGGTCCAGGCCGTCAGCGAGGAGGACATCAAGGAGATGGTGCTCAGCATCTTCCTGGCGAGAGTGGCGTGCGAGGCCCCTCTCGGCGCCGAGGGCAGTTCTGAGAGCCCGGGAGGGGGCGGGTCCGGCTGCCAGCTCCACTCAGAGGGGAGCCTGGTGAAGGCCGCAGAGGGGGTCCAGGCAGGCCCGGGCCCCTCGGAAGAGACGGGGGCTGAGCGGGTCGTCACCAAGCACCCTGACCCTCGGAGCTATCAGCTGCCCCTGGGCTTGCCCGAGGCCCCCCCTGCACCCCCTGAGCCCCTTGGCCCCTCAGCCCCCCGGCGCCAGGCCAGCACACGCTCCGACAGCGAGGAGTTCCTGACCCGCTACAGCGACCTCGCCCTGCACTGCACACCCTTGCTCCCCAAGGACCCCCTCCGGAGCGGCGCCAAGACAAAGTCCCCCCGGTGCCTGGCTCCAGTCCCCAGCCCGTCTTCTGGGGCGGCGGTCATGCCCTCTGGCCACAGCTGTGGGCCACCTCTGGTCCCCGACGCCACTCCCGAGCATGGTGAGCTCGCTGCCCCCAGGCAGCTCTGCTTGGCCCCCGCTGCCCCGGATGTAGAGCCGGCTGGACAGCTGGAGTCGGCCGTCTCAGGCTTGGGCAGCGCTCCTCCGGGAGCCTGCGCGGAGATGGCTGCGCTCTGCAAACACTGCTCCCGCTCGCTGGGGCCCCCAACTCCGGAGGGCCGTTCCGGGGGCTTCCCGGGCTGTGGGGCTGAGAAGAATGGACACTCAGAGCCTCCCGAGGGGCCAGAGCCGGCCGGTGAGGGCAGCAGCCCAGACAGCGGCGTCACTGGGCTCTGGTGGGCTGCCCGGGCCCCCTCGCATGTACGGGAGCCCCCCAGCACTCACTACGTGCCCCCGGGGGCGACGGAGGGCCTGGTTCCCAGCAGGAGAACAGAGGAGGATGGCAGACACTCTGACTAGGCGGACTGCTTCTCGGGCAGGAAGGGAACCCCTGGAGCAGCAGCAGGCCTGGGGCCACAGCAGGGGGAGCGGTGGCCAGGCCCACGGCTGGTCCTGCCGCCCACTGACTGTGTGACCATGGACCCCTCAGTCTGCCTCTCTGTCTCCTTTTCCCACCCAAGCAGGCTGAGGTGAGTGAGTGAGGTAGGGGTACAGTGCCCCTTGGGGAGACCTCTGGGGGGGCCTCCTGGGCCTTCACGCCCCAGCTTAGCATGTGGTCCTGGGCCAGGGTGTGACAGCAGAGTGGCCGTTCCCCTCAGCACCCCTCAGGCAGCCTTTGCAGGTTGATTAAGAGGCCAGATGTGCCGCCGACCAGATGTGTGACCATCCTCGCTCCATCTAAGTCTCCCTTTTCTCTCGGCTCACTGGTGCCTGAGAGAAAAAAGTGGCCCTTGGGAGCTCAGGGTCAGGGTTCACCTGCCCCCCACCCAGGATCAGGGGCTCCGTCTGGCTGCTCAGGTGCCAAGCTGGAGTCTGGAGTTGGGGGTGCCCCTTCACCAGCCAATGCCCCCCACATATGCACACAGGCTTGTCTTGAGATGTCCTCACGGGGCCCCCACACAGAGTGTCTTCCTCCTCACACTCGGGGACAGTTGTGCTCCTCACAGCCTCAAGCAGGACGGTCCTGGCTGCCCCTCCCAGCTGTGTGCTGGGGCCATCTCCTCCTTCCCCTTGGCCTCCCCTCCCCCCACCAGGAGGCGCCTCATGTGGGAGGCCTTCCTGACGTCCATCAGCTTATTGATCCGTTTCCCACCCCACCTACTAGATGACGAGCTCCGTGACGTAAGCCGTGCCAACTCGTCCTGCCCCCCTCTGCTTCCAAGAACACGCATATGAAGTCGAAACCTGAGAAAACACAGGCACATGTGAAGACAGAAGCCAAAACGTACCCTCGTTCCCAGCACCCGCACGCAGGCCCCGGCTTGAGGCCTGGGGCAAGTACCTCTATCCTTCCTCGAGAAGCGAGTCCACCTACTGAGAACGCGGGACTCTCACACCTACAGGGCCTCACTCCAGGCTCCATTGTCCAGGGAGTTATTTTTGACTAGTTCTAGACTTAGAGGAAAGTTGAAAATAGCACAAAGAATGCCACCCCCTGCTGACCTGACATCGACCTAGCAGAGCGAGCATTTGGAGAGCAGGAAATCAATAGTCCTGCTCATTAGCCCAGCCACACACCTGGCTGACATGTCACCGGGCGCCCCATTCATCTGCTTTCTCTGCTCCGGGCCTGGCTCAGTCCCCAACACCCCACATGGCATTTGTGAGGTCCCTGCCTTTCACAACCCTGCGGCGTTTGATGAGGACGGGTGATGACCAGGTATTTTGATAAAAGTTTCCTTGGGGCACTTGGAGGTGTTTGTTTTTGTTGTTGTTGTTGTTTGTTTTCATTTGTTTTGAGACTAGGTCTCTCTGTGTTGCCCAGGGTAGTCCCAAACCCGTGAACTCAAGCGATCCCTAGCCTCAGCCTCCCAAAGCTGGGATTACAGGCGCAGGCCACCACGCCCGGCTGGAGGTGTTTTCTTATGAACAACCAACTTTTTTGTTCTTCTTGCCTGTGTGGCAGGTGAGAGACGGCATCTCGGGGCTCAGTCTGTTTGGGCTGCGCTGAGCAAACACCACGCCACAGAGGGGAGGGCTTGTCAACAACGGAAATGGAGTCCTCACAGTTTGGAGGCCGGAAGCCCCTGATCGCAGCTGGGCCTCCCCAGACCACAGCTTCTCAGCTGGTGTTAAGGAGCTCTGGGGGGGTCTCCTTAAGGCACTGCTCCCCAATCATGCAGGCTCCACCTTCGTGACCCCCAAACCCACCTCCCAGTGCCAGGGCCTGGAGCACTATTAGCAGCGCATGGGGAAGGACAGAGCTAGCCAGACGCCGACCTCTGTGCTTCTGTGACTGTCTCTCACGGAGGGGCGGCACTTGTCTCTCCTTCTGGTGAACCAGACTCTGCTTTCTCCCTTGGCTTTTCTGCCCGTTTCCCGTCGCTGGAAGAAATCTTCGTGGATGTTTAGGCACCTCAGCCTTTGTGTGTGATGTGTTCCATGAACGTTTTATTTCCAGCTCAACGATGGTTTTCGTCATACACATTTTTATTTTCGTGTCGCCGCATCAATTCATCTTTCATCGCCCCTCCCGATTGTGAGCCATAGTTAGCTTTCCCAACCAAGGTTTTGAAGAATTCACTCCTCGTTCTTCTAGTACTTGATGGCTTCCAGTTTTGCATTTAAATCCCTAACTCTTTGGAGTCTGCTCTCAGGTAGGGCATGAGATATGGATCGACTTTTATTTTTTTCCAAATGGTCTCCCAGTCACTCAGCTCCACCTATTACAAGCTCTGTCTCTCCCCCAGAGATCTCTCTCTATACTGTCACCCTACAGTATAGGATGTGGTTCTTTACCTTCGCACAGTGTCTTGGGGGGTGGTGGTGGGGGGTTGTACATTTCTCTCGTGTGGTTTGTACATTATGTATTAAATGTATTCTCCTAAGAAATCTTGTCACCGTTGTGAACAGGTTTTCCGCTTACCATTGTGAGCTTTGCCTGTTGTTTGTGGGAGTTGACTCTGTAATCCTGGTACCTCACCCAAACCTGATTCCTGTGGTTTTCTCATTAAGCCTGTAGGGAGTATCATTGTCTGGGAGTTAATTCTCACCCTAGTCAAAGGGTGAGCTGTTTCAGGGGTAGGGGCAGAGATGAGGCGCTAATCTCACAGCAGAGGGTCTAGTGTCTGTCCTGCTCCCCCACTGTGGACCTGGCACAGGCATGGAGGGGAGAGCTGTCAGAAGCCAGCGAGAGGACAGAGGCCTGTTTACCAGAGACTGGGGGTCCAGGGCTGAGCCAGAAGCTGGCAGGGCTGCTGGGATAGTTCCCCCACAGCCCCGACAGAGAACGATGTTTTAAAGCTTCAAACACAGGCCACACACTGCCCCGGCCTGGGGCGGCCCACCATCAGCTCTTTCCCCAGGAACTCTTCCAGCTCTCCAGCAAGTGCAGGGAGGGGGAGGGGTCGAAGGAGCAGAAAACAAGCCCTGTTGTACTGTCTCTGTTCCTGCTTCGTTTCATGCATCTCTTCCCAGTCCTGATTCGTTTTACACAGCCCCCTTCCCTGTGAGGGGGTGATAATGGAACCCCATGGCCCAGGTGAGAAAGAAATAGAACCAGCCAAGTCAGGTGACCCGCCCAAAGTCTGACAGTCAATAACCCCCAAAGGTAAGTCCCAGCCACAAAATCAAGCAGATTCCAAAGAGGTTAAGATTCACTTGAAGGCCAGGCACAGTGGCGCGTCCCTTTAATCGCAGCCTGTGAAGCAAGGCCAGGACTAGGAATTGCTTGAGTTCGTGGGTTCGAGACCCGCAAGGGCAACACAGTGAGACCTAGTCTCAAAAAACAGCTGGGCATGGTGGTGCGCGCCTGTCATCCCAGCTACCTGGGAAGCTGAAGCTGGGGATTGCGTGAGTCCATGGTACCCTGGGCAACGTGAGTCTGCGGTTCCCTGGGCAAAATAGCAAGACCGAGTCCTGGGCACTTCCAAGGAAGAGCCTGGGGCCGCCACCAGGTACCCACCTTGGTTACAGAGCAACCTGCTCTATACATCAGGGACGCTGGGCCCATGCCGAGGCCTGCCAAGACAGATCAGAAAGCCACTGCTTACTGTGGAAGGAGCTCCAGGACCTGGCTGGTGTAGAGGCAGCAGTTCCCAGCCTAAGTAGCAACTGCATCTTCCCAGCCTGCCCTCTGATGCCACAGAATGCTGGGGGCGACCCAGAGTCCTTGGGAGAAGTGGGAACATTTTGAAAAAGAAGAGAGGCGGGAGGACTCCCCAGTGGTGTCATCCTGAGGGTCGGCTCCCACCAAGCCTGCAGTCATCCCCTGCTCAGTAATCAGCACAGCGGGCCCCTGATTAGCTGGTGAGTGGTGCCCATGTCGCGCTGATGGAAAGGGTTGCCATGGTTACCGCAATTCCCGAGCCCACTGATGGCACATGGCCGTTTTCCCAGGTGCACCTGCCATACCCACGTTTACAGGTACCAGTCAATGCCAAGTTCTGGCTCAGCGTCCTCTGCATGCCAGGTCGGTTCTCCCTGTGGCCCTGAGAAGCAAGCTATCCCTCCTCTGACAGGACAGGCACCACTCAGGAGAGGCTCGATACCATGCCAGGCTTCTTCAAACTCCTGGATATTCTAGAAAGCCTAGAGCTGGTCCTCAAAGGGTGGTCCCTGGACCAGCAGCCTCATCGTCACCACAGCCTCTAGCACTTCTCACTTATGTGAGCTGTGCCTTGCGAAGGTCATTGCCCGCATCGGCATGATAGTGTGAAGGGCGGGGGCAATATGCCTGGCTATCAGCATCAGCAGGAAGAGCTCAGGTGCCATCCTGGAAGGTGAGGCCCCTGGAGGAAGGCAGCCAAGAACGGGGAGCTAGGGACAGAAAGATGGGGGCCAACAGCCTCAGCACCATGCACCGTTCCTGGCCCACCCTCCCCCACAACTCCTTGATACCTGAAATTATGCTTCTGTCGTGTTTAAAAAAACACCAGGGCTGGGCACGGTGGCGCGTGCCTTTAATCACAGCCCATGGAGCGAGGCTGGGACTAGAAACTGCTTGAGTCCGCGGGTTTGAGACCCGCCCAGGGCAACACAGCGAGACCTAGTCTCAAAACATAGCTGGGTGTGGTGGTGCACGCCTGTCATCCCAGCTACCTGGGAAGCTGAGGCTGGGGATTGCTGCTTGAGTCCGTGGTACCACAGGCAATGTAAGCCTGCGGTTTCCCAGGCAAAAATAGCGAGACCTAGTCTCAGAAAAATAAACAAACAAGTAAAAATAAACCACCAGGTACACAAAATCTGACTGGTCCTAATATGTATTTCACATGTAAAAGCAACAAGTTGAAAAGTAAACGAGAAGGAGCTCACTGAAAATGCTGACTGGAAGGAAACGTATACACCTGTTTACATACATTTGTTTGTTTTCTTGTTTTTTAATTAGCGAGAGCTGAAGGGGCAGAGGCGGCTCTGGGGCCTTCGCAGGGGTCAGGGAAGCATGTCCCCCGTTAAGACAGCCAGAGCTGGCACATGGCAGGCTGGCTGGCCCCTGCTGGCTCTTCGGGGGTGCCAGTCCCTGTAGCACTCCCCCAGCCAAGTCCTGGGAACCCCTGGAAGCGCCCCACTGCGCTTGACGCCTGAGGCTTGTGCCTACCATATGCCGTCTGCCCTTTCCCGGCCCCGGCTCTGGGCAGTCCTGCCAACACCAGCCCCGCTGGCCATGCAGCAAAGCAAGTCTGGGTCAGAAACTGTCTCTGATGACATCTCTGGACTGGCAGATTTCTGCAACCCAGACCGGGGCGCCGCCGCCACGCTGGCATCTCCACAGTGCCAGGTGGGAGGTGCCAGGTGGGAGGACGCAGGCTCTTTCAGACCCACCCATCCCAGGTGAGGACACACAGCGCTTAACAGCTAAGAGAGTGATGCCCTCCTGGCAAGCGGAGCAGGGAGCGACAAGGTGCTGACCTTGGACATGCCTCAACCGTAGCATCAGGCTTTAGGCAGGCTTAGGCTGTCTTAGATTTACTGGCTACTACGAAGCAAACTTTAAAAAAGGAGAGCACGTTCCCCCCAAGACAGATGCTCTAACTGTGCGACAGTCAGAAGACGGCCAGAGCACGTACAACTTCCCAAAGGATGCTGGGAGCAGAGGCACCTGCCTCCCCAGCTTCTTGGTCATCACTGATCTTTGGACACCTCAGTCCCGAACGTCCGCACTGGCTGCTGCCCCTCAGCCTGCCCACCAGGCCCAGGAAATGCCCCACAGGAAGGACAGGGTCCAGGGCGCTTGCTCCGGGAGCGCGAGGGCTGGGACGGGCTGCAGGGGTGTCTCACTCTTCCTGCAGTCGGGGCCCCAGGGCGAGGCCCAGGCCTGTTAGCCCAGAGTTCCCTGGTCTTCCTGAACTGCTCCAGCCACCTCCGCCACAACAGGCGCTGCTGCGCTTCCGAGGAGTCTCTGAGGGCCAGTCCCAGCTTCCTCACCGACTGTCCCGGAAGACGCTGCTCTTCCTTCCTCTGGCTGCCACCCAGCGCGTAGGGCAGCCGGGCCTGCGTGCCTGCCACAGAGAGCGGCCTGCCGAGCCGCAAGGACGCGTCACGCTCTGCAGCGCAGCGTCATCCCGGAGGGAAGCCACTGTGTCTGCGCCCCAGGCCACAGTTCTCAGCGACCCCCAGGGCGAGGGTCCTCACGCAAGGCCACTCGGGACCAAGGGAGCCTCAGAAGCCAGGGCTGGCGGCCCCCGGCTCCCGCTCAACACCGGGCGAGGCAGCCAGCGCCAACAGCCGTTCTGGGACGGGTGGCAGTGCAGGCAGGACCTCCGTCGCCAAGGAGACCGAGCACCACTCAGGAGCCAACACGCGCTTCTCCCAAGGACACGGCAGTTCAGATGATGAGCGGTAAATGCCACCGTGGCCTTCTGCTGGGAAACTGCTGAACGCTGGGCTCAGGCCAACGCAGCACGACCTTGTGACAGTCTGGACAGGCAGACTGTCCCCCGGGACTGCCCAGGTGAGGAGGAAATGAAAGCGGCTCCATGCTCTGCGGGTGGGAGGCCAGCCTGAAGGGGGAAGGTGGGGGTGGGCTAGTGGGGTGAGGCACCTGGGACAAGAGGACGCTTGGCAGTCGGCCAAAAAGTCCACGGTGCTCGACTCCATGTCACTAGCCCTGTCACCCTGAGGAGCCCTGAACCTCTTCGAGCTCCCTCCCTGGGATGTAAGACTCTACTCTGCCTTGCTAGGCAGCCCAAAGGGCCAGGGACCACGGGCCCTGCAGATCTAAGTGGCTCTTCCCTTAACCAGATGAACCCAGCGCAGGAGACCACGGGCCGAGTCTCTAAGGGGCCTGGCAAACCCATGGGTCCTGCTTGCCATTCATCCACCAGCCAGAGACCCGGACGAAGACAGAGACCATCAAGAAAGCACATCTGGGCAGAGAGAAAGCCCTCCCAAGGGTGGAGGTTTCCAAACAGCCGTCTTGGCAGCAGCGGGCACCGTTCTGGCACACTCGCTCCTGTCCTATGGGCCAAGCTTCCAACGCCCCGAAGTTAATATCCGGTCCCGGTTTTGTTCAAAGAGTTCAGACATTTTCTGCAGGTCGTGGTCAGCCTCAATCACCTGGAAATTAAACACACAGGTCACAGGACTGCCCTTGACCTCAACGTCACCCTCCCTCTGCAGATGGAGAGCGATGGGGAGAGAAGGCAGGTGGGTGAGGGAGGGGAGCTCAAGGTCACAAGCAGAGAGAGGAAAGCAGAGCCCAGCAGCTCCCAGTTGTAAGCCA
>PVHY01013193.1:0-42067 GCA_004024945.1 Uropsilus gracilis
GGGAGGGGGAGAGGGGGAAAGAGAGATTTGTTTAAAAAAAAAAGTGATGGAATGTGTCCTGAGTAGTTTTTTGATATGACAGAATGTGGACTTTGAGATAAGTCAACCTGGATTCAGATTCTTGTTTGAGTGACATTAGTAATAGTGGTTCTGTTTCCTCATCTGTACCATAAAAAATAAGAAAAAGAAGGAGAAGGAAGAGGGAGAGGAGGAGGAGGAGGAGGAGGAGGAGGAGGAGGAGGAAGAGGAAGAAGAGGAGGAGGAGGAGAAAGAAGACTTGCTTTGAGAACTAAAAGGATAGTAATTTAAAAAACATAAATCAGAACATGTACTCAGTTGAATGTTATTTTTTTTGAAGCCACATTATAGACTTCCTTCTGCTGACCATCCACCTCATGGATCTGACCCTGTCTGTTCAGCTTTCCAATGCATTCCACCCAGGAGTTTCAGAGGCATTTACCAAAATGCTTCCTGACCCTGCTTCTAAATGCTTTATGTGGGTTGTCTATAAATGATAGAAAAAGTCTCAGCAAAACTCAGCCAATAGCACCCCAATTAAAGTCCTGTATCCCTCTCTGTTGATTAAGCCCAGGGTTCTGGGGAAAGAAAAACAGATTCTTTCCCCAGAAACTGTTCAGGGAACACATATATAATTGCAAATACGATAAAATTTTCTAGTAGTATTGTATTTTGAAATATAAAAAGAAACCAGTGAAATTATTTAAATAATAACAGTCTAATCCAAATATATAAGATACATTTAAAAATGAGACCAACATAAAAATTAATGAGCTATTTTACATTCTTTTATTTTTTGTATAAAGTCTGGGACATCCATTGTGCATATGACACTTGTAGCACATCCAGAGTCTTAGGTAGTAGCCATGCATTAAGAGCTCAAGAGCGCTATGTGACTAGTGCCTGCCATATTGGATAGCTGGGCCCTGGGATAAACCTTTGTTTTTTCCCTTTTTTGGCTAAGTGATTTCATACTCTAAGGAAGACATATGGTTGTTATCTCTTCCAACTTGATCTGGTATTTGTGAGGCAATTGAAATTGGTTTCTGATAGAGAGCAATGGTGCAGAATAAAACATATTCAAGGCATATTTTTTCAGCTGGGAATGTCCCTCTGTTGGAAGCTGGAAGGAGGTGGTTCCTTATACCTCCTTCTCCTTTTCATTTCCTTCTCTCTCTAACTTTTTTGTTTTGTGTTTTGTTTCCCTATTGTTACCAAAATCTTAAATGTTCTCTAAACTAGAAGGAGTAGGTGGACACAGCCACCTTATTTGTACAGCTAGAATATAATGGCACAAGAACAGAAGACTCCATGTGGGGACAAAAGTGTGCTGGTCTCCAGTTCAGGAGTTCTGAGCCTAAAGCTGCTGGTATGTTGTTCTGAGAATGTTATATAATCTTAGTCTAGGGTTTTCACATCTGTAGAACAGGCAAGTGTAGAGAACTGCTAATCTGACCCTCTGTTCCGTGGACTGCGGACCCTGTTGTGATCTCTGTCAAAATTTGGACTCATAGGACAGAAGGCAGGGGGAGTTTTTATAAAAGAACAGTATTTTTCATTGTTATGGCAGTTCTTATTTATCCTGTGACTCTATGTCTTTTCTAGACAGTCATGTAACACTGGTTATGGGCATTAAAGCTATCTCCATTAATCAAGGTGAATTGGAGAAGGCAACTAGGAGGGGGAATAGAGCAGTACTTTAAAAAAAATTATTATTATTGAGATGGTCTGCATCACTTTTACAAGGCCACTTGGAGACCAGTCCAGTTTTATCTACTGTATGGACTCCATGACACAATGTAAATAGTATTTCATTTTGAGTACTATCTATAAGTAGCTATTGGATTCTAGGCTGGAAGTGACTTTTTGGAAACTCCAAAGATTCTTGGGTTTGAGATTGGAAGTGTAGAGTACTTTTGCAAGTTCATTTGGTGCAGCCAGGAAGTCAGGAAACTTGGATTTGGTTTTCACTCTGAAATTGTGAAGTCAGTGTTCCCGATTTGTCTCAGCTGAAACACTGAAATAATGACTCTCTTACCTGTGTGTGTGTGTGTGTGTGTGTGTGTGTGTGTGTAGGGGTGTTCTGAAAACTTAAAGTGAGGCTATTTAGAAAAATGTTTGGTTTTCCTTAAGAAAGTCTAGTCTTGTAAGTGTGAGAGGAAAGTTTTGTGTTTGCATGATGCTTTGAGAAGGGCTTGAATCTGCCACTAGCTAAAGGAATGCGTTTACCTACTGGCCTGGGTGGTATGACTGACCGAGAGAAGGGTAGTTAGCCCTCTTTCTGAAAGTTTTAAATGATTCAGAAATCTGTATTGTCCCCCTAAGAGATTTCCCTTATAATTGCCATTGTTAATAGAATTGAAAGTTTGCACTTCCCTTTTGTCCCTAACAAAGAAAAGCTCTCAAACTGTAATGATGAGCCCTGAGCTGGCCTGCATCTGAAGGGCTCTCTCTACAGCTATGAGGTAGTGTAGACTTTACTTCCTTTCTAGGAATTTGCATGCAGGGGCCCTAGGGCTGGGCACCCTGCTTACCTGAATACATTTAAAAACAAAGCTTGGAAGCAGAGGGGCATCTTTCCTTTGTGTGGCCGTATGTCTAGGGTTCCTGTCATCCCTTGCCCCTTGTTGTCCCTGGGTGGGCTAGGATGGTGGTGATATTGTGGGCAGCTCAAGATAAAAACCTGAGAAGTAACCTCCTTGACTGAGAAATCCATTTCAAAAGCCTAGCCCTGAGGCCAATTAAGGGAAAAGGAAGAAAAAACAAATCCACAACTTGAGAGTGTGTTCCTGTAGACCTGGTAGAAAAGAGAAGTTGGAATCCTGGAAAGAGTTCAAGGGGATGCATAACAAAATAAAAGTTCAGAAACATAGAACAGTGTTGAGAAACAGTGGAGGAGCTGGGTTGTCAGTCTCTTGTCCTTGGATTGCTTTTAGACAGAATCCCAATGCTGCCAGCCTGGCCTTGGGAGCCCGTGCTGGGTCTTTGGCAAAACAAGCAATAAGCCTTGCAGGGGAGGGGTTCAGGGAGGTCTCTAGCAAAGCTGTTGCCCTGGGCTTTTGCACAGAGGCCAGGGATGCTGCTATAGGCCTTCTAGGGTAGAGGAAACATATCCCCCTGCTATATTTGCCTCCAGTTCCTAATCCTCCCCCCATGAAATGGGGCTTGCTGGTGCCTTCATGGGGCCCCTTCTCTTTGTTCTTCAGATTACCTCGCTACACTGCTGCCACATTTTCCACCCTAGTCAGCCCCACTCCGTTTAAACTCATTTTAAACTCTCCATATGAACTTGGTTGCCCACAGTCACAGGTCAGGGCCTCCAGGTGTGGGAGTGTGTGCTAGTGCAGATCAGGTGATCTCTCCCTGAGCCAGGCTCAAGTCTGTTCCTTTGTGGTGTTTTGGTCCATGGAGCCCCCCAGCCACATTTTGGGCCTGTGATGTGCCCATTCAGGGCAGACATCAGCACAGTAATTTGCACACGGAGGTGAAAGTCATCCGGGACCTGCAAGCCTGTGTGCAAGTGAATGTGTGTTCATGAACACACATCTTGATTTGCTGCTCCTTCCTCTCTTGGCCTTGTGTTGTTTCCTCTCTATTCAATAAATATGCCAGCTGATGCTTTCTGGTATTGAAATGAATCAAATAACATAATCTGAAGTTACTGCAGAAACCCTCTGTCTCTATCACTCAGCTCTTCTCGGGAGCACATCATCTTTCCCTAGGGAGATTTTTAACCCAAAGAACCTTGATGTACTTTAAACAGCCCTGACATTTGTTTTCCTTAAGCTTGGTCCGATTCCTTCAACACTTGAAGGAAGTTTGAGGCCTTCTAGCATACCTAGTTTCTTACACTGTGACTTGTCTTGTCTCAGAGGAATGTTTGAGAGGCCCTCTAGCTGCTTTAGTTTTGCAGGTCTTTGGAAAATAGAGAATTGATTTTTGGTAGTTGCCCCCTCCTATCTAAACACGTCATGGTTGCTCCTCCCTCTCTGAGCCTGCTGGAACCAAGACCAGAAGGGGTTGTCCCCTTGTACATGCTAAACCTTATTGCTTTATTTTTCTTCTTAGAAAGTTACACAAGGAAAGATGTTCTACATATGTGATTATTATTCTTAAATGGACTTTCATGCTTTCCTATTACTACTCTGCTCTGTAAACAGCAACCAGCACATTTTGCAATAGACTTTCCAGAAACTTTCTATTGAGTGAATGTGGGGGAGCTTGAGGTCAGCAAGATTGAATTTTCTCCTTACTTCAAATGAATGAATTCTCTGCATAAATTTTTGCCAGCCCAGTCTCTGGTTTACCAGTTGAAGACTCCAACCCTTAATTAATGTCATAGGATAAGTCCCTCATCCCAGCAACTCTGGAACAGAGGGGTAAGGGATGGGGGGCGGGGGGGAGAACCAAGGATTATTATGTTGGTTTAGTGTTCACTTGTTACTTCTGACTGGTACAGATGTTGTAGTGAAAATATCCGAGTAGCAGTAATAATACCAGCAGTGGTGATAATAAGAATGAAGATAATTGCTTCCTGATTTGAACATGGCTTCCTTCTACTTTTTATTGTGCTAACTTGTCCCTATCCAGGCGGTTCAGGCCTGGGTATGACAGTAATCCTGAATTGACTTCCTAGAAGCTCATGCTGTGACTAGAGAAACAGGTCTCTAGTGACTTCCATTGGGCATAAATATGCAAAGACTGATTGTCTTGTTAAGATCCCATAGGAATTTATCTTCTCTTGATTACTATCACCTCCTAAATGTTGCCTTTATAAGTGGAGATTAGGGAAGCTTGTTTGTTTTTTGAGTAAACATAGCCAATTATTTTTGAATACCACCTTTTTTGGAGATGTTGGAGGGATGGAACATGTATGTGCCATAGTTTGAATAGTGGAAGACTAAACATATACTTCTGTCCTGGTCAAGTTCACTTTTCCAACACCAGTGAAATGTTTCCATTGTAGTTTCTGGAGGGCATGATGAAATTGCAGTTTGTGTGCTATTTTGACGTGCTCATTGCTTTAGCAAGTATTTATGAAACATCTCCATGTGAGACATTATAGAGGTCACAAGCAGTCTTTGTAAGTTACCATCCTTACCCTCCCCAAGGAGGTTATGACCTGAATCATAGACATGACCTTTATAACCTGGTGGCTGACTCTTTCTCCAAAGCCCTGTGCTGTCAACTGGACTGTTTTTCCTAGGGCTGGGAGTGTGGCAGGAAAGGTATTTGTAACCCATGTTCATTAACCCTCTGGGTGACACGTGTAGACAAATACTTTCTTTGATTCTGAGGGTGCCAGTTTTTCACTTGAGCAGTCTGCTTTCAATCCTTGCCTGTTCAACTTGGTACCCCCTTTCATGTCCCTTTGCCCTTTCACACTCTCTTTGTTCCCTTCTCCCCTCACACCCCCAAATTACTATTTGCCAAACTTGTGACCTGAGACCACTTGGCATTTCCATGGGATGACTGGAATTTACCACCCGCTGAATAGGCGTGCTGTGACATTTGCTCACCTGGGCAGCTTAAGCTACATGGTCTGCCTTGGGGGACTGTGAAGGGAAGTCTGAAATTTACCTCTGTGCTCCGGGGTCCTGGATAGCAGGGAGACAAACAATGGTGTTTCTAGAAACTGGAATTAATTTTTATCATGGTACCCATATGTAGTTTTATATATTCATATACACATTTATTACGTATCCAATAAATGCACCCAGACAATTTCTTCATTATCTTTCATTCTCTAGTCATTATTTTAACAAATTAAATTTTCATGGCTAGCTTCATCTTTCACATTCATGTCCACAGTTTCCTTCTTTCTTCTTCCTTTCCCTCCTTGCTGGTAGAAGACACTGGGTTAACTTTGAGGCCTAGTACTTTGCTCACTGAAGTTGGCCCAACCTTTCTACTGGGAAGGAAATAGTTGCTTGTTTCTTCAGATCAAACTGGTCTAAGAGCTTGTTCAATCCAGTTTCTGGGACAGGCCAGCCCTGGAGGCTTCTCTTGGAACACATAGACACACAGTCTGTCTGTCCTGGTTGTCAGCCAAGGAAAGAAGGCAGGTCCTGCCGAGGCTAAGCTGTTAATTTCATTCTTGCATCTACCCTCTTTCAGTGACTGGGTGAAGAGAGTCCTGGGTTGCAGACTGGGAGAAGAATGGTGTTGGCTCACCTTAGACTAGAGGAGGACCCTAAATGTTAGCAGAAGTGATACCCCTGCTTCAGTGTTAAGTAGAGATTTCTGTCTACAGGTAATGAAAGTAAAAACATGGAAAGCACCTTCCACAGGCAGAGCTGCCATTTAAGATGAGGAAAATGGGCTATGGAATGTTTAATTAACTTCCTGAAAGTCACACCACTACTGAGAGGCTGAGTTGGGACAGGTTTTACTAAGGTAGCTCCACTGCAGGTAGATTATTCCATCCAAATATTCAGTGAGTGACAGCTCTTCAAATTATTTCTCCAAGAAAATCCTATGGAAACCAACTCTTTTCCACATAATGCATTTGGTTTTGTCCATTGCTGGCCCTGTTTCTCAAGTACATGTATCCAGTTATCCCTTGCTGTGCTTGACTTAAAACACAAGTGAAAAAAGTTCAAATTTCTCCTGGGGCCTATTTCCTGATTTCCATTAGGCCTCTACTTGTTTTCATTTTATAGTCTACCTGATTTCTTTCAGATAATGAGCATGATGTGTTCTCATCGTTGGGTAAATGCGTGACATTATGTATGGATGTGTTTTTGTCTGTCTGTGTATGTCTGTCTATCTTATATTATCTGTGTTACATTTTTTGGTTCTTTTGGGAAGCCTGGGCTTTGGGCAGGGACATCAAGCAGGTCATATTGTGTTGCTCTTTCACAACCTTCCTGACCCTGCCTCTCTGTGGTCACATTCCAGGCCTGAGAGCTCTGAGGATTCTCCATTGTGCAAAAGGAAGCTTCACAGGAGAGTGGCTGTGGGTTTCTTATCTCTTGTTATAGGTCTCTGTAAGAGTGGCACATTGAGCAACAGCTTATTATTATTATTATTATTGGCTCAGTGGGCATTTTCAGATTTGCAGAGGGGCCTACCTTCTTGTGGGGTAGCCCAGAGAGGCAGCCCGGCATGTAGTGGTGTTGAACATCAACTCCCCGTGAGGCTAACACTTGTAGGGCCTGTTCTCTTCACATTGTCCCCAGGTGTTGGAAAAAGAGTTCAAGGTATCCCATGTTTAAATTTATTATTTAGACATCTGTAAAACACTAGGGAGATCTTACTAAAGAAAAGTTGTAGAAGCAAAGAAATTCACCTTATTAATGCTATCCCTGTTCAAGCTCTGTTATCAGTTATTTTCCCCTTTTATGTTTATATTTTCTTCCTGTCATTTTCCTTATGGCTGCATGAATTTTCCACTTCTTGAGGATGATTATGTACTCAGGGTGAAATTTTCTTCTATTTATCAACAAAACTTGTTATATATCTTATTCATTTATTGTTCATTTTCTTTCAAAGAGGAACACAAGCAACTTACCCAAAGGTATGAGCAATATGTAGTGATTGCCTAAAAAATGAGGGAATAAGGAGAGAAAACTCAGATAGAAAAATAAAATGCTAGGAAATTTTAATGTGTGAAATTTTTCCTTTCAATGTTTTCATTCCTTTTGCTGGTTGAATAACTTCCTGACTCTGGATCAAAATAATTCAAAGGCTTTGTTCAATCCAGATCCTGCAGAGAGTAACTACAAATTTGGCTTTCTGCTTCCTAGTAGCAAAAGCAAAAAGGGAAAGAGGATCAGCTTCAATTTCAAAACATTTACATTTGGAAACAAATTAATTGCTTAAGGGAAACAGGTTTTTTTGGGTCCTTTACAAAATTTCTCCCATAGTTCCTAATAAAGATGTTAAGTAAGATAATAGATATCCTCAATGACAATTAATAAAATATAGTTCATATTTTACCATATTCCTTTATAGGTAACCTTTACACAGCATTCATCAAGTTTTATTATAACGATTGATTTACCCTCTGATTCCTTCATTAGACTAATGAATTTCTGGAAACTAACAATCTGAATTTATATGACCAATACACAGTAAACGCTTGGTAATAGTTTTTGAGTTAAAGCACTCTTTTATCTGCTTATAAAAAAGGAGGAAAATCCACTTATTAACATTTATTGACTAAAAGGAGAATCAATCAAAAGTTCCTGCCCTTAAGGAACTTATGTCTACCGGGAATAAATACATCTTAATAGATAGTTGGATTGTAGCTTGAAAGTGTGAACATTTTATCTTTTGCAAAATGAGATTTAAGATTACTTAAAATACACACTTAGTATATCTGGCTTTTCTCTTTGTAATATGGGGTTGAATCCTTAAGCCAGAGGGGAAATAAATAAGCCAGAGGGGAAATAGAAATATCTTTCTGAGAAAAAATAGGTGATTATATTGCACTTACTGTTTTACTTTTTTATTTTAGAGGAAAGGTCCCATTCCTTGGCTAAATATTTCATTCTCCCTGGGCCTCTGATCTCTAGGGTGAGGGGGCTGGGTCCTCTCTTTTATCTCTTCTGAGTTCACCTGGAACCTCAGTGGAGGAAACTCCAAAGTGTCTTGGTCCTAAGGTTAGAAAGAATAAATGATCCTTGAGATATGCTTGTAAAAATAAAGAGAATGGCCATACTCTTTCTAGTTTTAATTTTTTGATGTTCATTTCTACACTTATCAGAAAGATGTTTTACCCTACTTTCTCCCTCTTTTCCATTTTTTTCTTGCCTTCATTAAAAAAAATTACTAGGCTTCTAAGTCAAGCATCATGATAAATGAAAGGCAGGACCTTGTCCTCAAATTTCTCACCACTGGGAGGAAGAGAATAAGGCTTAAGAATGGCAAATGATCAGGGCCTTGAAGCTGACCTAAACATAGCACAGCACTGTAGCGTCAATATGCTCTCAAAGAGGATTCTAGAAAGATAACTTTAGTTCTCTATATTGTAACCTTCCCCTTCCAAATTATAAACTCCTGTAAGTCTTTTTTTCATTTCAGCAAAAACTAGCAGAGTGCTTGGTATATGTATAATGCTCAACGAATGTTAGTTGAAGGAAAAAAAGAAGGAAGACTGGCTCAAAGAGAATAAATCAAAATTGGACTTATGTATTTTCAGACTTCATATTCTTAAGAAATTATTCCCCAAATTACTGCTTTGTTCTGTGGGCATACTAGTGCATGTGCTTCTGTATGTGATTTGTCAAAGAATGAGGGGACAGAACATAAATACCTCTTAGCTCTGTTGGATTACTTCAGTTAAGTGCTCCAAACTCAGTGCTCAGGGGAAAAGATGTTTCAGGTTGGAATCCAGAAACCTCTTTATTGAATGGGGAAAGTTCTTGAATGGCTTCTGAATCTTAACTCTCATGAGTATTGGATTTGGGGGTGATGAAGAGGCTTGGGGTGATGAAGGACGGTTGGTGAGCTCAGAATAATGGGACTTGGGGGCATATACAAGAGAGAACCTATGAGAACCTTATAAAGACAAATGATAAGCAGATTTAAAAAGCTGACTAGGCCATTCTTCTATGGGCAAGGGAAAGAGGGAGAAACAACTGCTTTTTATAAATGAAAAGTGACTCAGGTTCTAGTACTTTCTTAATCCCTTCCTCAAATTGACCTGTCTTTTTCACCCATTCCCCAAAACCAAACTAAACCTTTCTATTTACTCAGGTTGACTTTTTGCCCAGTTCTCTATGCCTCCTGTCAGGCCAGTTGAAATGCTGGAAAAAATTCATCATCACATCATCATCATCACCATCGCCTCAAATAAATCAAGAAGGTGGAAGTGGGATTTTGTTTTGAGGTGCAAGGAGATTGTAGCCTCTGAGACTGGAAATCATTAAATAGGAGACTCTCTGGAAACGTATATATTTTTGTACCTCCAAGTGTGAATAGGTATCACTCCCTGGGGAGGAATAAAGGAAGAATTGACCCTACCTTCTGCCAGTCCTTCCTACCCCTGGAAAATTCCTCCTCAGGGTCTGTGATTTCTCAAACCAAGTTGTCACTTCAGGCTAATTCCCTGAGGATGTCATGTCCTTCCCCACATCTCAGTACAGTGAAGAGGGGGAAGAAGCTCAGGTTTCCCTACACAGTTTCCCCTTCAGCAGTCCTATGATGCTAGTTTCTGCATTTTCATTAGTGTCTTTAGTGGCTTTGCTGTGAGCCTTCTTCTGGAGGAGTGTGTGTGTTTTGTGCATGCCATGAACTGTGAGGAGAGAGTGTTCTTTGAGGACATATACATTTAAATAAAAAAATCCTAGAGACTTTCTTTGACTTGACTTGGAGAACATTAGAGTCAGATCCTTCATGTAATTCTACTCTGTAGCTGCTCAGTTCTCTTTCTCAGCAGAGCCATGGTCTTGTAGGACTTTTTGGTTCTGTTCTCATTTGCCAAGACTCCCACCCTAAGTTGGGCATCATAGCAGCTGATAGCAATGTATGTCTAACTGAGAAGCTTTAGCATCTTGATTGGTGGTTTCTGCATATCTACATGCTCACATGTAGGTTTTTCTTAAACAAGGACCCCTTTGTGAAATTACTAAAGTAAATTGTATCTTTCAGCATTGCCCCCTTCTCAGTAACATTCTTTGAACAAGTAGTGTTCATTCAGTCAATCATTTTAATATCCAACAAATAACTTCTTTCAGGGGTACTAAGTAAAAGAAACAGAAAAACAGTCTGGGAACTGGTTCCCAGAATGTAGCTTTAAGATACACAGAGACCTGTGCTGTATTGGCACCCTTGGATATTAGAACAGTTCTTAATATCTTGAAAGAACCATAAATATGATGGTCACTTCATAATCCTACTGACAAATCCACATAGCAAACCAAATAAGAAAATTCATCCAACATTCATGTCCAAAGATAATGTGTTTTTACCAATTCACTGCTCAGACTAACAGGAGAAGAACAAAGCACTTTGTCTGCAGAAGATTCATGTTTGTGTTTCATTGATAGCCTAGAGGAAATTGCTTGAAGGTGAGGATGCTGCATTTGCAAGAACAAGCACCAAACACAGCACTAGGCACATGATGGGTGTTCAGTAGACATATGTTTTTCCTTTATTCCCAAGCCAAAATGGAAACATCTAAGGTCACTTGGACCCACATTGTGATGCAGGGAGTTACTGTCTGATTTACTCTCTGCTGGATGGGTAATGAGGGACTGCCACTCATCCAGTGCCATCTGTAACATGGCACTGATTATGCTCATTAGCCTAGTCCTGTTACCTCTAGGATGGGTGTGAATCTCCAGGGAGAAATGGGTGTAAAATGCTTTGTGAGTTACAAAGCACAACTCAACTTTAAGATTTCTTTTTTAACCTGTACTGTCACAACCACTCACAAAGTCTAAGCTAGAGAAAAAGTCTCAGATTGGCAGGCACGTGCAGGACTGATTTAGAACATGGCAGAGATTTAGAAATTTTGTTGAACATAGAATTGGTAGGGCATGCAGTGAATATGGAGCTGGAGATCCCAAGAGTGCTGAACAGAGAGGTGTGATTGAGAGTTAGATGATGGCTCGCTGAAACTTTATCCACAGAGAGAACTTGAAAATAGAGGTTACCTGCCCACAGAGAGAAGAGCCACAATTGTCCGCCTGGATTTTGTAGAGAATGAAACTTGACTGTCAACCTTACACCCAATTTTAACAACAGCTCTGACTACAAAGGATGGAGCATATAACCAAGTAAGCAAGGAATATAGCCAATGTGGTTTCTTGTTCGTATGTGTGCCCTCAATTCACATTCTCTGCTTTTACATAACCAGGAGTTAGGACGCTACGAAAATTGTATTTTCAAATTAGGTTGACAGTTGTCTTTGAGTTTGGGTAGATGTGCTCCTGAAAATTCTGTGTGTCTGGTGATAACTTGTGTCCTGTATTTAAGGACCCATCTGTTTTCAAGTCCCCTCGTGGAAATAATGTATAAATGGAAATAATGCTAGTTGGGCCTATTAGAGAGAGTGGTGACTTGGGTTAAGTTACTTATAATCTGGCTGTCTTGACTGCCTCATGGGTATGTGAAAGGACAAGAATTCAGTGATTAATAATTCTCTTCCAGGCCCTGGCTTATAGTAGCATTCTTTTAGAAAGGTGAAGAGCCACACAACTGTTTTTTTACATTAAAAAAAAAAGTTTTTTTTTTTTTTTTTTTTTTTTTTTATTGAACTAACACTGGTTAGCAACACTGTGAATGATTCAGAGACATAAGATCGTATCTCTTCAGATGTATTTTACCACACCACACTTACCACAAAGAACCATGGTCCTCCACCCTAATTGTGCTTCTTCCCCACTTGTCTCTCCACTCACTTCCCCCCTTTTGGTAGCCCCAATTTTATAGTCAGATTTCTAGGGTTTTCTTTGGTTTGGATTTATCTGAACCTATTGTTTTTCTGTATTCCACCTACAGGTAAAACTATTAGATATTTTCTTTCTCCTGTTCACTTATATTGCTTAGCATCATTTGTATTGTATTCCCCCCATCAGCTGTAGCCATGTTGTCACAAATGGCAAAAATGCATCTTTTTTTATAGCAGAGTAGTATTCCATTCTCTACAATATTTTATCTTTTTTGCTATTGATTTTTTTGTATCAATAATCTTACAGCAAAAACATTATTGATACTCACTTATTCAATGTGTGGAGTTTATTCTCCTATTATAGGAATGCAGATTGAGAAGTTTTAAGTACATGGATTGACTTAGCAACTCCAGTTTTTCAGATGATTAATGAGTGGTTATCTCCTTGGCCCATCTATGTGCCTTGATCCCTTGGTTTTTATATTTTATTTAATATTTTTGAGGCACAGATGCAGAACTGCACATAGTCCACATAAATTTAGAGAGGTAATTCTAGATGTTGCAGGAACACTCCCACCTTTGAGCCTTGGGAATGGGAATCTTCCATCCCCTCACTTAAATCCATTTCTTATATGTAGGACAAGAGGGTAAAGAACCCTGGGCAACGTCTGCTTTCATCTGTCATTGCCAAGACAGGGTACCTGACTTTTTGGGAATTGAAATCCTGATTTTTGAGGCAAAGAGCAGAGGGCAGAGACCAGACCCAAAGTGACTGTGTGATTGCATGTGGGCACCACATGATTGAAAGGAACAGGGAGACCACCCCTGCAAGCTAAGAAAACCTCACGTTCACTTGTGTTCAGAGAGGTTTGCAGAACGAAAGACAGTCTGAAGAGTGAGATACACACTCCTGGAGCATACAATAGAAAAATCAATGGTAAGTGGAGGTGAAAGAGTTCTAGCTGGATTTTATTGAGCACAAATCAAAACTGACTTTTGCAGGGGTTCCAACTGTATGTTAATGATGCTTTTTAAAAATTAGTGTACAGGGATAGGCACAGAGTCACACAGTTGAAGGTGCCAGCTGGTATGTTCATAGATACTCAAAGATGAGGCAAAAGAGAAAAAATTCAGGACTAACAAGTTTTGGGTTTGGACATGTGGCCATAATTTCACATGCATCGTGGAGAACATACATATGTACATATATGCACTGGGAATTATATATATGTGTATATACATATATATAATTTAAAATTTTCAGGTAGCAATGAGTTGGATGTTCCTTTTCCCATTCCTGCTTCCCTTTTCTTTCCCTTTGCTCTCTAAAAGTGTACTGTGGCTTTATTAGGAATTCCCTTTGCTTTAGGGGAAAAAAATTAGAGTGAAAAAGAGACAGGCTGGAGGGGGAAGAAACAAAACTAGCTCTTGGCTGGCAGCCCACAGCCGGGGGCCCAGCAGTCTTGTTTGAGAACCCAGCCCTGGCCTCCTGCTTTCTTAAGCACACCCCCTTACCCCACCATCCCACTGTGCCCTCTTTTACTCTAAGCAGGCGGGGAGGGGGGTGGTGGTGGGGGGTTGGTGTTGGTGGCTGTTTCTACCATTTCTAACTCTTCCTTTTTCCTTTTCAGTTGTTTAAAAGAGAATTCTCTCTCCTCTCTCTCAGGCCTGAGCCCGGGGAGCAGTGAATTTCTCCTTTCTGTCCTCCCCCCCACACCCTCCCTGATCAAGGGTTCATCCAAAGTTCGCATACAGACTCCCAACAAAGTGGCGCAGACCTCTTGCTGACTCCTCACCCTTTGTCCTCATCACTCAGTGACAGACAGGAATCAAATGCTGAGGACCCAGCCGGAGAGGGCCAGTGGGGGAGGGAGGAGAAAGGGACTGCGTTCCCATTAACTGCGGGGCCCTCACCCACCAAAGGGGAGGTGGAGGAGAGGGCAGGATTTTTGTTTAAGTTTCCCCGGGCGTTCAGAGTTGTTTGCAGGCTAGTTCATCTGGTTTCTGTTTGACTAGAGAGCCGGGGAAGACTGTAAGGAGCCAGGGCTGGAGGGGGCAGAGAAGGGACCGGAAAATGCTATCTGTGGGGCTTTTCCTGAAGCTGAAAATGTGGAAGTGCTCAGATCCCACTGTGAGAAACAAATTCTCCAGGAGTGAAGGGCTGGCCTTGTGGTGGTGGATTACACTTTTCAGGACACCAGAGGACCATAGAGCAAATTATTTCTTCCAGAGTACTAAATGATCCCCTGGTGCCCCAGAAAGGGTCATTTACCTCCAAAAGGTGAGTTGTTTATGACTGGATAGCCGAATATTGGCTGTAATGCTAGCTCATCCATCCTCTCCTGTCCCTGCGAGGTATTTAGGGTGGAGGTGATATGATCCACCTGTCACCACGGGAAGGGGGCTGACAGATGCCTCTGGACTGCTCTTCCTGGATGGAGCAGCTGGGGAGAGAGCTGAAGTGACTCTCCCAAGGTCTATAGCTTGCCACCCCTACTGAGGTGGGATTCCATTCTGTTCCAGTTGTAAAGCCCTTGTATCTCATAGAAGAGTCTGTCAAGACTTGCTGGAGCTACAGAAAGAGAAACAGCCTATGAGACTACCTTGGCTATTGGTTAGCACCAACTGGGAAGGGATAAGCCAGAAGAGCACACCCACATTGCCCTGACCTCGGTAGGGACTACCCATTCTCTTCTGAGAGCTCTGGGTCTCTGGTCTGGCCCTCTTGGACTGCTTGCTTCACACACTGCTGCCCGCACCCTCTAGCTCCCCTCCCCTCCACTTGGGTCAGCAGTGTTGGGTCCAGTTGAACAAGAGGAGTGAGAAATGGAACTGTGTTGGCGAGGAGGCAGTTACATATCAAGGTGCTGTTATTTTCAGTGCATTTTAACAATGAGGAGCATAGTAGCAGCCTGAAATCTTGCTTGATTGGCATTGTGGCCATAAGATCTTTGTGTTTTTTCCCCTCTAGAACTTCAAAATCATAGCCAACTCTATGATTCTTGAAAATCACCTAGCTCTTTATAGCTTAGAGGATGGGGAGAATTAGGAGTTTCTTTTGTTGGAGTGAACAGGGAATTAATTGATCTAGGTTATGTTTCTCTTTCTGATCATGGATTTTTTTTAAGCCTATAAACCAGAGAAAGAGTAAAACATACCCTCTGCAAAGATGTGAAGATTAATGACAGTAAAGAGAACTCAGAATGCTTGCTTCCATGTGTACTGTTTACCAAGGTTTTATGTCCCACTCATTGTGCAAAGCATTTCTTATCTGTTCATAAATATTGCATCACATAATCTTCAAAGCTGTCTATGAGCTGGAAATTGTTCTATGACAAGGGGTAAACTGAGGCAAGAGGGATTAAAATAACTCGCCTAAGTCCCCTCTAGTAAATAGTTTCATGCACTTTTGTGGGAATAAGAGTATGTGCAATGATATATTGGCAGAATAGTTCTATTCACAGTTTGGGAATCAAGGGGGCATATTCTTAATTAGGCTCCTGAATCATTTGAATTCTGAATCATTTCAGGTTAAGTTGAATGAAAACTTACCTTTCCACAGGCTAATAGTAAAGGGGTTTTGTCACTGTATTAATAGCATAAATGGGAATATTTATCCTGCTTGGGAGAATAAACTTTCCAAAGATTTAGCAGGAGCATTTGCATACAATAAATGTTTTAATTACTAATGATCCTTGCCAATTAATTAAAAAGTATGTCTGTCATGGCACTGCTTTCTTGGCAGCACTTTTATTGACAATGATTTTGTGTGCATATTTAAGTCATACAATGACATTTCTTTTCAACATTTCCTAACCCAGGCTTCTTGTGGCAGAACATCCTGTTAATAGACAGGGGCAGGCTTTCCTAATCTGAGAGCAGAGGAGCGGAGCCACCCTGCCCTCCTCCGGTTCTGGGAGTAGCTAGGTGATAGTGTCCACATTCCAACCTGGGGTGCCTGCATTTTCCTAGATTCTCATTTCTTGTGAGCTTGCAAAGGCTATCTGCAAAGTGGGGGCCCTTGTTGAACAGGGGTGCTGTGCTGCTGCAGTTAGATGCAGTCTAGACTTCCCACCTCCCCTGTGGCACTTTTGGCAAGTTGACAGGTATAATTGATGAGTTATTCTAAGAATGTGATTCCTGAGTAACTCTAGAGTGGAGTGACTGTGTTTCTGAGTAGTTAATGTGGTAGTGGTGGTGGGGGCGGTGCAAGGGAGCTGGTGGGGAGGGTCTTTGTTCAGCCAAGTTATGTTCTAAGTCTGTGGTTCTGAGAGGGTGGCAGGAGTCCTGACAGTATGAGAGCTATGAGACAGTATGAGAGAGTCCTGACAGTATGAGAGGCTCATGACCTCTAAGTGAGGGTCCAAAACAGATTTTTCTCAGCTACCCAGTGTGTCCCAGTGTGTGTCCAGAGAAAGGGAGCAGAAATATGTTTTCTTTACCTAACAAACGTCCTTGCTGCCTTTTCAGTGGTGTTTGTAGAAAGTCACAAAGCTGCTTGCATTTGCTTTGCTTTCAGTTTGCCTTTTTGACCAACTGTCCAAAGTGATGGTTATTTCTGGCAAGCTCTTTAGTTTTCAGGGGTCTGCAAAGCTGATGGTTTGTTGAGAAAGGAAAGGAGAAGTGGAAGCCATGATGTGACCCCTTTCTCATTGTCATCATAGAGGATGAACAGCATCTTGGGGAGCTGGAGTTGGCAGTGGAAGCTTGGGGCAGGGTCAAGCCTTGTTCAGAAGAATGGAGGGGACTGGCTTTGTGGAACTGACCACTATACACTATGTGGGAAAGCAGGACAGAATCTGTGGATGGGGTTGCCAGTGGGTATCAGTGGGTAGCAATGCATTCTCCCTCTTCTGGCTTTACATTTAGTTCCCCAGTTCTCTCCAACCCACCCCTAACCCTTCCTTCCTGTAATATACCCATGTATCCCTCTCCCTGCTCCTGTGATTATGGGGATACCTGTCTTTTCTTCCCCTCTTTCCTCACTGAGAACTAGTACTTTCCCAGTTGTAACATGTGGCCTTTTCATTCTTTTGAAACCCGACCTATCTATTTATAGATCCAGATACAATTATCTGATTGGATTTGAACTGCAGGTGTATTGCTGTGGTAGCACTACTTTGTCCCAAATGTAAGTGGATCCCAGATAGGGCTACTTCATTCAAAAAAACTAAATTACGCCCCTACGAGTTTAGAAATACTACATCTGCCCCTTCATCTCTTCCCTTTTTCCTGATGGGAAGAATTAATTAAGTGGCAGACAAGGTTGTGGATCCCAGCTTTTGCGATTACTGGCTCCCATGACCCAGACAAAATTAATTAACTTCTGTCTCTCTCTCTCTCTCTCTCTCTCTCTCTCGCTCGCTCGCTCTTTAATTTATAATGTGAAGATGTAACTTTCCTCTAAAAGTTGTTGTTAGGGTCAAGAAATAATGAAATAATGTGATCCCCATGTTCCCATTGCATGGTGATGCTCTGCCAGCACATAACTTGATATAGCATCATTTTCCCCATGTTTAACTTAATCTCATATTTTATTCATCATACCACTCAGTGCACAAAGTCCACTACTAAGTTTGTGTTCGTGCAATGACAAACTTGTCTAATGAAGTATTTCCCCCATCATTAAGGGATGCGCGACTTACTAGATCAAAAATCTGCTGCCATGCCTCCTTGTAGTTTAATGTGTTTTGTACTTTGAGAACCAAAGTGCTTTTTCTCACCTAACCTGGGCAATGACCATCCTAGCCCATCATCTCCCCTTATTTTTCCTGGCAATTCTGGGTCTCTTTTGCTCTCCAGAGGTTCAGATCTCAATTCTCCTGGCTTCACTGGGCCAATATGCATGACAAATACAGTTCGATTAGTTCTCTCCTTTTGAGAGAAACAAACTTTTCACACTTTATTCTCCCTTTCATGACTGTTGTTCCAGGTTGCTGTTTCTGGGAGAACCTCCTGGGAAGGAGTAACAGTGTGTGATCATTATGCACCATAATTTGCAAAGTGTTTTATTAATTTCTGGTCACTTTCCCATTTCATCTGGCATCAGAAGTGACGTCACTCCCATTTTAGAGATGAACAAGTCAAGTCACTATAAGGAAAGTCCTTAACTCCTGTTCTGATACTGACCTGCTGTGGAAAGATTACTCAGAAGCATAGAATGAAACACAAAATGTTAAAGTTGCAAAAGACTCTAGGATCATCTAAGCCATGTTGAGGAAAAGAAAGATACTTCAAATTTAATAGAAAATGTTCAATATGCAATGACCACATTGAAAAAAGTAAAAAGTGAGAAAGGTATCCCAGTACACCTAAAATATTACATCAGGATATAGTCACTAAAAATGGTTAGAGACATTTTGTTCTTTTTATTTTATAGTAAGTCTTTAATAACAAGTGTGTGTATTTTACCCTAAACATCTTAGTTTAGACTGGCCATGTGGTTTCAGGTGTTCTGTAGCCACATGTGGCCAATTTCAAAAAAAAAAAAGTCGATTTTATTATATGTGTATAACTCTAAATTATATTCTTCCAAATAAAGGAAATGATAATGTTTGAGAGTCTACTGAGGTTCTCAGCTTGGACAATGGAAACATGATTCTTTAATGACTGGAGATAGAAGAGAAGTCAGCTGGAGAAGATACTACATCTATTGCTTTATTGTACAAGATCATATGTCTAATCAGACTGTTTAATTTTACACATTAGGACACTGAGGCCCAGAATTATGATTAATTAATAAGTGATGAAATGAAACAATTCTCCCTTTGAATCCTACTTCTTTCTTCTGTCTGCACTCAACCATTTTTCCATGCAAAGACAAAAGTGCCTGGTTTCTGCCATAGTTTCATATCTTCTTGTTTAACATGCTATAGTTTGGATTTGGAGAAGATTCCACTGCTAGCAGGTTTATGATACCTGCCATACCAATTCCAAAGTTATGTTGTACTCTTTCAAATAGCAGAGACAGCCTTTTGTTTCCCAATGTTTTTTTTTTTTTTTTCCTCTACGAGAAATGTAAATCCGTGGGCTTTCTGCTGTACAGATGTGCCTTCAGTTGATTGGGTCATTGCTACTCAGAATATCCTTTCACAACCTCATGGACTTGGGCATGACTCTTCCTAAAAAATCATGGTAACTATGCATGGCACCCTTGCTCTGGTGAGCCAAATGGACTGTGCCAGTGCAGCAGTTTCTAGTAATCGTCCCACGGTGGTGAGCTGGCTGTATAAAGCTGGGGAGGATGACATGAATGATGTTTCTTGAAGCTAAGACTGAGCAGCCTTAATGGAAAACAAGGTCAGTTATCTGACTGGATGACGACTTCTGGACCCCTTTTTTTCTGAAAGGAGAAGAGCCATTTATTTATCACTGCTTTTGGCTGTTATGTGTGATTCATTTACTCATTGTCGCCACCCAGCTTTGCTTTGCTAAAAGCAGGTGATCTCCATGCTGACATGATCATAGTATATACACTAGCTATAAGAAACTGCCAGTGGGACATCTTATTTACGGTGGTGATAGTTATGGTTATGATTATTGACAGCCATTATTATAAACATCATTATTATTTAGTGTTAATCAGCAGCAGTATGAAGGGTGCTCTAAAGAACACAGAATTAGACCCTGTCCTTGCAAATGGGCTCATAAGAAAAGATGACAGAAAGAGACACTCAACCTGGGTGAGCTAGGAAAAATATATTCTAGGGAAATGCAGCTGACAAAATAGCTCCAAAGGTTATAATTTTTAGAGCTTTGGTACAGTCCAATATGGCACTCTGAACGCAGATTAGAAAACGAAAAGTAGAATTTTCCAGTAAAAGAAAGTCTCTTGTTTGAGCCCAGTTTTACTGTTAAAATAAAGCTATAAGAAAAGTTGGACTTATGTTTTATTTCATTGGAATGCAGATTTATTTTATGATATATTTTTATGGCATATAATTTACATTTTCTGATGGCTTTGAACATTATTGGAGTCATCACAGCCTGCCCATGACATGGAGAAAATTTGGTCTACTGAAACAGTAAAGTGTGGGGGACTGATACTTTGGTTTCATTCATGCTGATATTAGATTCAGCTTTTAACTTTTCAGTTTCAGTTTTTATATGTAAAATAGGCAGAGTAGTCATACCAAGTAGCATTTTGAGAATTAAGATACTATTATTTTCACCAGTAGTATTCTGTCCTGATTTTGTTTCCTTAACTAACTTCTGGTCTCTTTTCTACTTGTGTTGCTCAATTCCTCAAAAATAAAAGTTATCCAGCAGAAAAGTGGGGCTCAGTGGATTGTATTGTCATGGGCAATGCCCTATGGGAAATAAGTTACTAGAATGTGAGAAAAGGTCTCCTGCTTAGATCAATAACTTGTGTTCCTTGAAATCCTAGGGGTTCATTGAAGATTTGCTATGTATGGTCCAAGGCTTTTAGAGAGGCATTCCTGTTGGTCTTTGTTTTCTTTTATACATAACTATACAATGTAAGATTCTTTGGGGGAATGATTATTGTTGTTTAGGACTTTGACAACAGCCTGAAGTCATGTAATTTTTTGGGGTGCTACTGTCTTCTGTTAGAGTGGGTTTCTGTGGCACATGAGGCTGTCTATGAAGATACTGCCCCTACCCTGTCTTTGTGGAAGGAAGAAAGTTGGCAGTTATCTGGAAGGATTGTTTTCTCCTTACAACATAGATGATGATACCAGGAGTTGATAGTTGAAAAATGCAACAGCATTCTTGGAAGAGATATACCAATATAGATATAGATTTGTAGAATAGATGTATCATAATGAAACTCCTTGGAGGCACACATCATTTAGGTCACATTTCCAAATTTGTTGACCAAAACCCAAGAATTTCCTAAATCATTATGTGGACTTGAGAGGCTCATCACACCTATTTAGAGATCTTTACCTAGAATGATTCTGTAGTTGTCTTGAAGCCAAGATTAATTGTGTATGTTTACCATAAATTCTCTAAATTTCTACCACACTTTAAGCGTAATGAATAAACTGTCACCTATGTGTAAGGCTTTGTTACCACACTGATAAATGTGATACCTTGTATGTTATACCTGTGGGTCCTCAGAAAACATGACCTGAATTGTCATCATACATAGGGTTCCCCATTCCTGGGCTTCTTTGTTTAATCTGCCTAGAATAAGAACACATATCTCTTTCTCTTTCCCTTCCCCCCCTCTTTTTTTTTCCCTTCCCCCAGGGTAGTGGAGCCCTGAACTGGAGAATTTCTATTACCCTCAAACAATGCTTAGTTAGAGGGGAACAAATATATACTCTAGGACCCTAAGCCATTGCCTTCCATTGTCTGTGACTTTGTATATTTCTTTCCTCCCATGCTGATGCCTACCATGCTCTCCTGGAGCCAGAGGAAACATCTGTTGGAAATGAACTGGTGTAATAACCACAATTTCTCGTGAGCAAACTAGTACCCACTGATCTTTTATTGAGTGACTGAAGTCCTCAGAATTGGGTGAAAGCCTTAGAGAACCTGAATGTATTTGGTGTTTATCACAAATTTTTATGCTTTCTGTCAACAGGCTCTGCACTTCCCAACCCCATTCTGCCCCTTACATCCTTGGCTTTTCCAAGGACTACCTGGGCAGCTACATTTTTCATAAAGAGTCTCATACTTAAAATAGCTTGACATTTGGGTAGTACCTTGGAGTTTACAGCACATTTCATTTATATGATCAGATTTGACCTTTAAAAACCACCTGGAGGTAAAAAAGGAGAGGTATCATTATCTCCCTTTCACATAAAAAGAAACAGACTCAAAAGTTAAAGTGAGTTCTCCTAGGTTATTCAACAGGTATGTGGCCAAACTTGAATTTGAATCTTGGTATGTGTCCTCACCAACCCCTCCCTGTCAACATGGTGTTTCTTTGTTCCAGACTCCATCTTATGCCTTGTTTTCCTGCTGAGTTTTCAGTGAAGAAGAATGTGACTGCTGGCAGCCTAATCAATATAATCTCACTTTTTCCTTTCTCTCTCTCCCTCCAAATCTCATGTCCAAAATCACTCTTTACCCTACATTGCTTCCCTGCGATACAAATGTAACTTCAGTTTCCCCTCATTCTGTCATTCTTTTTTAAATAGATCTTAATGAATCTGAACTTTCTACTAGTCTCTCTTTTTTCCTTACAGTTTTCTTTCTTCTTTCTTCAGATCAGTCTGAAACTTCAGGACAAATATTTCTCTTGTTATTTTTTATAGTATCCCCATGCGTCTATTTTGTCACTGGCCCCTTTTTAATTCCACCCCTTTCTGAGCCTGGGTTAATAGTTTAGAACCACTGCGTGGTTAAGACTCATAAAAACTGCTCAGAATAGGACTGACCCTGGGGTGGGTGTTGGGGAGCAGGATGGGATGGGGACAACTGGCCATCCGGTGAGACACAGCATGCTCGAGTTTGTAGGACACTTGTCTCTTTTCTTGTTCTGCTGTGATTGGGATTCTTAGGGACACTTAAACGAAAGGCATCACATGCTTGGAAAAACCTGCTGCTGAAGTTAAGAAGATTGACAGTGCATCTTGGTGTGTCTGTTTTTCATTTTATTTCTCCTATTGGTTTGCTAAGCAAAGAGCAAGCTTTGTCCAGCCTCCTCCTCCGTTGTCCCCCCCCCTTCTTAAAAAAGCTTCTAAGCTCTTTTAAAACAAGCCAAACAAAAGTTGCAGCCCATGTGTGTGCAACTCAGACCTCCCAAGCAATTCTTTTTTCTAAAGCAAATTTTAATTCCCAGCTGCCAGTTTAGGAGCTATGCAAAGCCCCAATCAGCCTGCATTCTGAAGTACTTCTCCCAGGGTTGAGTCCTTTAAAGATGGTGTTCCTGTTTCCTAAATCTCAACTTAATCTGTTTGGTCTGTCAGTTGTGAGTGTAATTATGGGGGAGTTTGGATAGAATATCTGAGTCAGGACTGTTCTAAAATCCACGATGTGTTGTCATGTTAAGATTAGGCTAAAAGAAGAATATGTTAAGTCTCTAGACTGCTGTTCTTTTAACTAACCCACATGCCTTCCCTCTCTCATATGGCTTCCCTCTCTGTGTTAAGCAGGCCCAAAAGGCGTGCCTGCTTAACAGCAGCAGACCTTACCGGGTAGGCGCTCACTCAGGCTCACCTCCGTGGGCCTGCTAGTTGACTGTGCTCCTTGGTCATGGGCTGCATGAATGTTTGTTTCTACTCGTAATGTGAACTTGGGTGTTTGAGGTCTATCCTGACTGGAGCCATCCAAACAGAGCACTTCTGTGGGTCAGGGGTTACCTGGGTCTGTTACCCACAGATAATAGTGTGTATTTTGTAAAGATCAGGGATCTCTCTGCCCTCAGGATAACAGACAGTGGAGGTGAATTTTACCAGATTCACTTCCGTTGGTACCTGTGTAACCTGTGGGTTACAATCTATGACAGTGAACCAGAGCAGAGAGGAGGGAGTACTCCTAGCTAGAGGACTGGGGACGAAGGTGTAGAGGGACTAAATTAGATATCTGGTCTTGGAATGGGGTGTGGGGTGACATTTACCTGACCTCATGTACAACTGAAACCCTCCCCCATACCTGCCACCTGCGTCCCTTTGATGTTTCACTGTGTTTTTCCAAAAGCCCAGATAGGTTAAATGTTGTAGTTGAATCCACTGAATATAAGGTCCCTTAATCTGGAGGATTGATTTTCCAGTGAGCGTTTTCCCGGAAGAGCTGAGAGAACACCTTTGAAAGGAGCTTAGTTAGGACAAGACACTGCCCTTCTCGCTTTCCAGGCTCCTGGCAGGGAGCAGCCTTGCTTGCACTCAGCCTGCTGCCAGGACTGGTGATCACCTCCCTGGCTCTGTGAAAGCTAATCCTCAGTGTTAATCCGTTTAGGTAAAGCTGTTAGTTGAAAGGTAATCTGTTTAGTCTCCCTTTTACCATTCTCTTGCCTGAAGAGAGGGGGTTCAAGTCCTGTTTCCAAGACACCTGTGTTTGGGCTGATTGATTGTTCTTTGTGGCTTTGGAGAAAAGCTGCCTGACCAGTTTCCAGGCCTGGTTAGTTAAGACCTGGTGCTGCTGTCTATGCACATAGGTATGACCTGAAGAGAAAGGAAACTAAGGAGAAAGTCAAGAGAGATTTGCTGCAGTGACTACTGGGGCCTGCCTTCCACACCACCTCCCCTTTAACCATTTTCAATTTCTGCAGCCAGGGTTGTGCTTCAGGATTATGTTGCATTCTCTTACAAGAGTCAGCTTTAAAAAGTTGGTTTCTATTTTAGCACTTCCAGAAACCACTTGGCAAAGGTAGTTTTAATTTTATTTTATGTTATATTTTAGATGTTCTTATTTATGTAATTGCTCCAACAAGGGTCTGGCTGCCTTTAGCTCTGTATGTGTCCACCCCCTTCCACATAATACATGACCTAGGCACCCCAAACCTTTCCAACCACAACCATTCCCCCACAGCTTCTGACTGGTTGTATATACACTCCACCCACTTCTCATCCCATCTCTGAAAACCCAAACAGGAAAAAAAAAAAAAAACAAAAAACTCACAAGAACCAAAACCCAAAAAGTGAGAAATTATGCACTTGAAAGAGGACTTGATATACATAAAGTAGTATGCATATACTCTGTAAAAGAAAATGAATTGCTGAATACCTCTGTTGCAGGAACAGGCTTTTGCCTTTGAAGAGAGCACATTTATTTTAGATTTCTTTCTGTCCTCAGAGTTCCCCAAAGGTACTCATAGGGTGTTTGCCTTAAAGGACTGTAAATTAGGGGTCTGGGGTGTGAAGCCTTAATGAGGGCTTCAAGCAGATCCCTCCCTCCTGGAGGTTGGCAAGTCTTCAGTCTTAGAAGGAGAGTCCTGCAGGCCGAGTTCCTGAGTGTCAGTTTTCAGCTCTCTTTTCTTCTGTAGCTGCCCCCTCCTTATCTCCCATCTCTTTCCTTCCTTCTTTCAAACTACTCCATATCCACTTTAGATTTTTTGAAGAGTAATCTCTGAGAATGGAGTGGGCATTATGGAATTAGGAAGACTGCATTAATTTGCTTTCTGACATAATACAGAGTCAGAAGATTTTATTCCATTTCCCCTGTTTTCCCTCTGAGTTTGCTTTCTTTCTTTCTCTGTAAGGCAAGTAGAGAATGGATGTTTGCAAAAGAGAGGATTTCTGAATGAATGCCTAACTTGGACTGTGGAGAAAATCTAGCTCTGTTCCATGCTTTGAAAATTAAAATAAGTGGAGAATAATGCAAATTTGTCCTAGAGGGTACTGGCCAGTTATTGTGAGTTGGACCATAGCACCAATATTTTTATATCTAGGTAAGGAAAGGACAGTAAGTCTCATTTTAAGCAACTCTGTTATGTGAAAATATGGATTTTTCAGAAATACACGTACAAAAGGATTCATGTATTTTCAAAAGAAATCTTTGTGCAATTCAATATAATACATATTTTCAAGCTGTAATGTATAAGTCAGGTAAGGCAGTGAGTCCTTTGTAGGTAATAAGTTTCTTAGTTTGTTTCAAACATAGTTCACTTTTCCGAAAACCCACTTCTCATATGTGATCTTGTTTCTATTGTCATTCCCATTTTAAAGATGAGGAAATTAAGGGTTATAGGGGTTTTGAAAATTATACTCAGCATGCTGTCTTGTACTGCTTACCTCTACCCCATCTCCTCATTGCACTGTGGTCTTCTTAAGATGACAGTTCTACTTCTGAAGCCCCTTCCTTCATGCTCCTCATTTATCCATTCTCTTATTCCATGTATAGAGTGTCTACTGTGTACCAGGATGTCCTCTCATTCAGGTCAGTGCTTGCTAATCTGCTTGTCACACCATCTAATGGTCCAACTTTAAATCAAAAGTGGGCACAGCCATGTCATTTTGTACTCCGAACTCTTGCTTCTGTTGGCTGCTTCTTCTTATGGCATCTGTATGTATAAGTACCCAATTAAAATAGTAAGAAAGGACTTGGTGGAGAAAGTAAACTGCTGGAGAAGACTGCCTTGCATCTTAAAAGGAAGAATTCTTTGTGATAAACTGAAAACGTGTCTTGGTATAAAGCTCAGACTTTCCTTTGAGATTTTCCTTAAAACTGCCTCATGTCAGGAACTGATTTACTTTCATTTATGAAAGTCTTTATTTTTGAACAACTTGCATTCAAAAATACTCAACCATGTCCTAAGTAAGTAAATCAGTCAAGGAATCAAAAGTAAAGATGGACAAAGACAAGCATCCTTCTTTATCTCTAGAGTGCTCTCTCTGTGCCAAACACTGTGTTCATGGCAGGGATGGTGGCCATCATGTCTCAGACCCGTCTCCAGGGACCTCCCTCTGGTGGGAACAGATGAGGAAGCTGACTGAAGTCAGTGTATGAAATGCTCTGATGGAAATAGGAATAGGCATTCCGGAGTGTTTAGCCAGGCACTTCACCATCTTGGTGATAGTGAGTTCACAGAGGTTTCTCTGAGGAGATGATGTCTAAGCAGGGATCTCTAGTGAAGGGGAGTCAGTCAGGTGAGGTGGGAGAAGGGGAGCAGTAACCAACATTTTTGTTGGAGTGCCTTCACTGGTGTGAGGGAACATGATTTTTATACCCTCGAGCATTCAGAACTGTAACAGAAGTTCAAATGTCCTGAAGCAGATTTTACCTTTTTTTAAAAATAACTAATTTCTTTGTTTTACATTGCTGTGATTCCCTTAATTTCTTCCAACATTGTATTACCGATAACCCATCACCATTTCCCCTTGAGTTCTTCCCTCCTGTTTCACCCCCCTCTACTCTCCTTTGCTGGATGTTTTCACTGGAATGTGAGGTTAACTTGCACAGGATTGTTTGCCTGCTCCCCAACTTTCTCAGATAACTAGACTTGTGAATTTTGTAACTCTCCCCTTAGATTAGGTGTGATAGAACCCCTTCATTAGAGCTCCAGTTTTTAAATGTTTGGTCATTTGTGAAAGTCTTTCCATAAAAAAGCAGTCAAACAACATATAAATAATGTAACCATTAAATTAATAAATATGCATCAAGCTTTTAAATCTTTAGGATGTTGGGTTTATATTCTCAGGATTGCCCCAGGGATTACCTATCCACTTCAATAAACAAACTTGAGAAGGCTTTATAAAGTGTGAACATCTGTTTTCCTACCATTTTCAACTTCTGTTCAAAGTAGCAGGTCTGATGGTTCCTCTTTCTGGAAACCCTTTATTAGCAATTAGCACTCATATTTCAAATTTTAAGGCCTTATTTATCACGAAAAACCATTCAATTACAATTTTTTTGGGTAACTCACACCTTCCTTCCAATTTTCCCAGATTGGTAAAATTTTATTGCAATTGTGCTTTCTTATGATAATGATGCTGATGATAGTGAACTCAAAGAAAGCAGAATGAGAATAATCCATTTTAACTTTAAGGGATTAAAACATTTTTTCACTATCAAGAGTTAGAATTCTTCTCTTGTTAAAAATATTTTTATTGCCGGGCACAGTGGCATTTGCCTTTAAGTGCAAGCCTATGGAGCGCGGCTGGAACTGGAATCACTTGAGTCTGCGGGTTCAAGACCCACCCGGGCAACATTTGAGACCTAGTCCCAAAAAATAGCTGGGTGTAGTGATGTGCACCTGTAATCCCAGATACCTGGGAAGCTGAGGCTGGGGATTGCTTGAGTCTGTGGTACCCTGGGCAATGTGAGCCTGTGGTTCCCCAGGCAAAAATAGTAAGACCTACTCTCAAAAAAAAAAAAAAAATATTGCTCTTGGATATACAACTAAGAGTACAATTTTTGAGTCATGGATAGTAATATACTCAGTTTTTAAGAAATAGCCCCCCCCCCCCCCAAATAATTATACTATTTTCTACTTTTCCACAAATGTGTGAGTTTCAGTTGCACTCTATTTCCATCAATATTTGGTGTTGGTAGTCTATTTAATTTTAGTCTTTCAGGTGGGTAAAAAGTTACATTCCATTGTATTTTTATTGTAGTCCCTTGAAGACTATTAAAGTCAAAAGAGAGTTAGAATTTTTTGAGTACATTTAAGACCTTCATTTTCCACCTTATCTGATATATGGGTTCTTCATTGCATTATGATGTCTGGTAATCTGATGTTGTATTTGCTTCTGTCTGCCTTTCCCACTGGAATGTAAGTTCCATGAAAGCCTGATGGAGAAGGCCTGTGTCTTATTGCTCTATACTTTGTACCTTGAACACTGTACCATATGGCAAGGTCTTCACATTTATTTAATAAATGAATGAAATAGTTAATGCTTTATGTGTACATGGAAACTGCAGATATTTGCAAATTTCATGTAAAATAGATTGCATAAACATTCACACTGCCTTTGCAGATTTTTTTTTTTGATGAGAAAGAAGAATTTTAAAATCCAAGAAGATCATTTATTTATAGAGGATGACAACAGCTCACTCTGCCCTGAAGTATTGGAGAACTATCAAACTGACAATGAATCTTAGGAGAAAAGGTATAGCTAAAGAAAGTCTGAGTTGTGCACTGGACTGAGTACACAGGCAGACAGAGGCCTTAGTCATCTGACTTTCATGGTCAGAGTCTAGAGCCATCACAGATTCAGATTATGTCAAGCTAGGAGTTTCTAGGTTGGGCAACAATACCTTGAAGGAGATCAAGATTATCAGCAGCTAAAGAGGAAGGAATCTAGGAAGGAGTTGGAAATATATGTCTGAAGCTTGAGAGAGAGATCAGGGCTAGACACATAAATTTGAGTGTAATTAGCATGTAAATGGCAATTGCTGTCACAAGAGGGAATAGGATGATCCAAGAGAGTATGGGATGATCCAAGAGAGTCAATACCAGATTTCTGAGAATGCCAAAGTATGCACATTGGGTAGAGGAGGAAGTGTGTTTTTGAATGATTGACAAAGAGATTTAGGAAAAAACCTGGAGACAGGAGTGGCATCTTAAAAGCTCAGCAAGCTTGAGAACTCTAGGTCCATCCACACCATTAACTGTCATGCTATTTCTCTAGGCTCTTATACTTCTGTCTTAATATATGCAATGTGGCATTTGTCTGCTTACTGCCTTTGTCTCTCATTAGTTTATGCGTTGTAGGAAAACAGGATTCAAATGCATTTTATCTTAGTGCCTAGGTCAGAAATGGTAAAGAGCTTCTATTTCATCTGCCAAGTCTGAGAAACCTGCGCTGAGTCCACGGTCTTTAGAGAAGACTACCTTAATCCATTAGTGATTTTGGATATGGGTTCGGAATCAGAGATGGGTGGCAACTTGCCATGTAATTTTCGTCTCTGCATTAGGCATTCATTCATTCATTATTCAATAGATATTTACTGAGCCCCAACATGTGCCAAGTACCGTGCCAGGAGCTCAATAAATGTTTATTGAATAAATGTTGAAGGGTTTAAGGTTTGCAACTGCCTTTGGGAGGAGAGGTAAAGGGATCTGACTAGGATGAGCAACCTTTGAGAGCCTTGTTCAGGTCCACCCAGGCACTGTGCACATGTGCACAAGTATAGTGGTCAGCTCAGTCCTTGAAAATGCAATGCCAGATGTCAATGATTTTAATACATTCACTGTTCACTGTTTTAAGTATCTGACATAGTAGAGTACACTTGCTCTTACTTGATCCAAGGAGATCAAGTATTACTCCAAAGAGAAAGAGGTCTGTGTGGTTATCACTATTAGACAGAAGAGGTAATAGAGATATAGGCTACTTGAATGATTGATAAAGTGGAGATTGAGCCAGGATGTCCATTTCTAAATCTTGAGACCATGGTGCAGGAACTAGTATCTGAAAACAAAGTATACCTGTGCATGGGGGTAGCTGTAGTAGAGCCCACCACTACATTTCTCAGAGGGGTTTTTCCATGAAACCCAGTGAAGGCCAGGCAACATTTCAAGTTATGGAAGATTGGTAGGAAGAAGATGACATGATTGGCTTGCAAAGACTACATGGTCTCCCAATTCATGATTCATGATTCTTTCTCTGTAGCTAATTTTTGTTAAGTATAAGAATTCCAGGAATCCTTCAGGAATTGGGGGAGACTGCTCTCTCCTGAAATATGAAACATCTGCTCTTGTTCTCTTTGGAGCTTTACTGTCTGGGGGAAAACAGAAAAAGAGTTGATATGAAACAGACATTGTTTCTAACAATAAATCCCCCTCTACTCATTAATGAGAAAATAAATTTATGGACGGAGGTGACAGACTTTTCAAGAGGCCTCTTTTAGTACCTTTTTTCCCCCTGAGAAATTGATAAGTTCAGAGTAAGGACCCCTGTCTCTTGCCTTATGGGTGTTGGTAACCCCACTGTAACCTTACTGCATGAACCTCAGTAAGGGAAGTCAGTTTACTTTGGAGCAGTATTTTCTTCCTGATAATCAGAGACTTAAACACTTGAGGGGATAGAAACATGGTAGAACATGTATAACAACCTGAAAAATGTGTAGGTAAATTCCTAAAACCACCATTTTCATGTTCCTACACCCTCCTCCCCTTTTCTTTTAACCCTTCTTCATCCCTCTCAAGCTAGCTTTTTCTCCTGGAACTCATTGAGACCTTTCTACCTCCTGTTCTCCCAAGTATTCCCAGATTCTCGACTCTTTGAGCATCTGGGCATGCTTTTTGGGCAGACCTTCACGAGACCTGTGGATTTTAGGCAGTCACTTGAAACCTTTCCATTGAGTTTGGAAAGTACCTTGAACATGGGATGAGAAAAAGAAGCACATTTAGGTTATAGACTATTCCTGTTTGCTCATCGCTTTTCTCTCAGACCCTAATCCAGTGACTAACACACACGCAGACTTGCTGGTTGGTCTCTGGTTAGTGAAATACAGTGAATAATTTTATTAGGGGATTTGTTATAAGAAGAACACATGGACATCTTCTATAGAGAGGAAAGTCCTGTGACTTGATGGTGTCAGAGAAAAGGCTTCCAGGCAGAATAACAGATGCCATTAGAGAATATCCAAGACTGAAACCCATCATATCTGAGGGTTGGAGTAATTTCATAAATGCCTTCTGTGCAAGGGCTCCAGCCCTTCATATCTGTAAGCTCCCTTTTGTTCCATGAGGTTCAGTACCCACGTGGAGAAGGCTGCTACCTCAGTTGCCTCCCCTGCCTTCTTATCCTCCTGTTCTGGCTTTCCATGAGCCTATAGAGCTTTAATGCAACACACTCTGGCGCCAATAACAATCTTCCTGTCAAAGGGGACTGGAGGGATTGGGATTCTGAAGGAAATGTAATCTCTGAGCTAGGAAGGTGGTCCAAAGTCCCTCCCCTTTCCTTCTTTGAACCAGAGAAAGGGGCTGGTTTCTGGGCTCTGTGGGAAAGTGCTTTGGGCTATCCACTTGGGCCATGGGGCACTATTCCCCTTTAGTTGATGGGGGTGGATCCCCTGTTGTATTCCAAAGAAAATAAGGTGGGGCTTTAACATAAAAGCAGAATTTAGTAAGCAGGAACCCAGTGGTCCCAATAGGCTGCTAGCTTAATTGCTGGGGAATTGAGCCAGGAAGGCATTAAGGGTAGGTGGGGGGAGCTTTTGTGAGAGGGTCAGTTCCTAGTGGAGCGATGATAGGATTAACCACAATTTGGTGGAAACAAGCAGAATTCCTGAGAAATAAAAGCGATCAGTTCTTCACTGGTCCCCGTCATAGAACACCGGTAGACCTCCGCGCTGTCCTGTATGATCGATCCTAGGACTGGCACTGCCCCTGCACGCCCTGGCCCTCCAGAAAGGCTTCCCCAAGGGTAGCACACTTATGTGTTCCCCTGTCCTTAGAGGCTAAGCTGGAAGATGGAGAAGAAAGAAAAGACAAAATCAAATTAAATATCTGACCAGCAGAAGGAATTCTGTCTCCAGTCAGGCTGGCTTCCATTTGTCTCGCTTTTTATTTTCTAAACTTTCTCCCACCATAAATCCTTTTTCTTCTCCTTTTATCCATTACCATTTTTTTTTTTAAATCTTTTTTGCCAATCCTTTGTCTTTGGACTGGATCCATGTCTGTCCCTGCCCCCTAATCCTTGCCACACTCATTTTGTCACTTTCTGGTCTCCTGCTCTGAACCACAGCCTTTTGCTTTGAAAAAGGCTGGAATTTCTTTTCTTTCTTTCTTTTTTCAGATTTCAGGGTTTCTGGCTTTATGGTTGGATGTTCACTTTTTCCTTCTGGGGTCTGTTTTGTTCTCTAGCTTTACACTAGGTTCACATTGCTGTCTTTTCAATAAAAGTGGTGGTCTTCCATGCACACTGTCTTCAGGCTGTGTCTCTCTCCCGATGCCTATCACTTTTTACCCCTGGGTTCTCAGGGGTAAAAAAATCAGCCCCTGATTTTGCCATCTTGTATCTGACTGCTTTGCTTTTCTTTCTGCCTGGGTTATGGAAAGGAGGGTGACATACCCCACAGGAAGCAGGGACAACTGCACTTTGGTGGGGAGGCTGCCTGATTTCTTAGGAGATAGGGAGTGAGGGGGCCTCTGGGCCTGGCCTCCCACTAACATTTCTCCAAGCTCACTTTACCTCCAGCGAGAGGGGAGCGACTGCTTACTACAATGGCCTCCTTTCTTCTCCTGGGGCAGTGTTTTGATAGTGTCGGGTTACACCCAGCCTCCCCCTGGCCCATTTATAAACCTGACACGGGCAACATGATGTAATGTTATTTTTCAGGATCTCAATGAGGGAATTTTTTGCTCCAGGTCACAAAAATGCTGGTTGATTTTTGCTGAAATGAACTATGGCATGGTATAATATATGGGCTTCTAGCTCTAGAAGGTGGAGGAGGGGCTAGACAGAGGCCTGTACCAGAGCTGGCCATCAGGAGTGAGGCTGATTTCTGCTTGGATCTACCGGCTGTGAGCTTTTTCACGTTGGTTGGCCTTTCCTGTTGGGAAGGACCCTGGTGGTGGAGGATCTCAGGGTCAGCCCATCTAGAGCTCACTTGCTGGCTCTTGCCATTGTCTGCACTTCCCATCTTTGCCCAAGAATGGCCATAGTGGCTGAGGCTAAACTAGGAAGTGGCAGCAGTAAAGAGGAACATGGTGGTGGAAGTGATGGTGGGGATGATCCCATGCGAAAGGTCTGATTTCTAGGCTTGAGTTGGGCCCCTCTTATAGTTTGGGGTTCCCCTACTGGTTAGGATGTAGTGCTGCTGTACCTGGTAGAAGCTTGCAAAGAAGAACCCAGGGGAAACCCAGGTTCTTTGTGGGTGCTAGGTCCTTTTTTCCTGGAAGATGCTGCCTGTGACTTTGTGGATAGTACCCATACCCTGAACATTTCGGAATAAACCATCTCTGCATCTGCAGCAGCTTGTTTTGCATCCAAAGGCACCAAAGGTTATGTAGTGTGGAGTTATTTGACACTCCTTGGATACTCTGCCCTCAATAAGGAATGTGGTAGCGCTCTCACATGTCCCCCCATCTGACAGGCCCTTCTCCCCTGCTGGAGGTGATCATGCTACTACTGTCTCAGGAGAGGTGCTAGAGTACTGGTGATGGAGTCTAGCCCTACTGCCCAGTCTGGCCCTTTTACCTTTTAGTAACTGGCTGATTAACCATGGGCAAGTTATTTGAACGCTCTGCTACAGTAATTTGTGATCTGTCAAGGGTGAGGAATAATAGACCTATCTCATAGGATTATTGGGCAAATGAAGTCAGTTAATATACGCCAAATGTGTATTAGAACAGTGCTTGACATATAGGGAACCTTGTGTGAGAATTTACTTATTTTATTTTATTAATTATTATTATTATTTGTTGAGACTAGGTCTTGCTATTTTTGCCTGTGGAACCGCAGGCTCACGTTGCCCAGGGTACCACAAACTCAAGCACTGAGTACCTCAGCTTCCTAGGTAGCTGGGATGACAGGCGTGTGCCACCACACCCAGTATTTTTTTGGGACTAGGTCTAGCTCCGTGCCCCTGGCGGGATTTGAACTGTGATCCCTGGCCCTGGCTGTGGCTTCCTAGGCTGCCACCTACAGGCATGCGCCACCATACCCGGCCAGAATTTATTTTAAAAAGTCCTTGCAAAAGTATTTTCACAGCTAACAGTTAGTTTTATGGTTTCTTATGTTTCTGAACAAATACTCTGTCTCCAGGACTTAAGTGGCTTGTGTTCAGTCCCTGTGTTTCAATTTTTGATCTTTGATGTTTTGCTTCCACATTTTAAGGCAAGCCATTGGAATACATCTCCCAGATATTTAATTATGCCCGCACCAGGCTGGACTGCCGAGGGAAGCGTTTATCCCAGCTGCACTGAACTTGGCACTATGCTCAGAACAGGTCACGCCCTTTGCTGACGCTCAGCCTTCCCACTGTGTCCTCTGCCTTGAATGTGTCCCCAGGCTCCATGCCACCTGGCAAACTTTTTCTTCTTCAAGGACTAGCTCAAATATCAAGACTGCTGTTCTCCCTGTCCCAGCTCCCCTTGCAAGCAGTGTCCCTGTGCTGGCACTGACACCTTCTTAGGACCCGGGACCTCAGGAGCCCAACCTCCCCTCCCTGCCTCCACCTGACCAGCACCAGCAGCTCAGCAACCAGCACAGGGCCTGCTGTCTAGGGGCTCAAATTTTCAATAAATAAATGAGTCAGTTTTGGTAATAATGGTGTATGTTTCCTTGGGAAGAGACAAAGACATCAAACTCTGCATGAGAATCCACTTGATTTCTCAGTTTGAGGCAGGGTGACCCCAAAGTGTGAGCGAGCTAATGCATAACTTTTCCAGGGCATGATAGTTTCCTCCCCTTTTGGGGTCTCTCTCTGTTGTTACAGTTTAGGGTGATGTCTCATAGGGTACCCAGAACCTGGGACTCCCTGTTGTCACTGTCTAGCTGGAGAAATAGGCCTCAAGCAGATTCCATCAACTCCTAGGGATAACCTTTCTAGGATATTTCTCTGGCGTGTGTGGTGGGGGTTGGGGTAGAGGAACAGAGCAAACAGAATACATATAGCATAGTTCTTTGGCCTGTAGCACTCAGGAAGCAAAGTATAATTCTGTTATTCTGCGAGTCAGGACCTTTAACATTTGGTTCTTCTTTGTGTGCTCAAGCAAATAAAATCAGAATAGAGAAAGTTTCGAGGGGATTATTTGAGAGACCACACATTCAGCCCTTCTTGTTGCATATGTGAGGAGAGGAAAGCCAAGAGTGGCTTGACCAAGGATACAGACCTATTTTATGTGCAAGATTTAGGGTCCAATCTTAAGACGGTGTTTCCTGCCATACCTCACCCTGCTGCCTTCTGAATTTCAGGTGCACACAACCAGGTCAGGTGGCATGTGACTTCTGGCACTTACAACATACCTATGCAGATCATTGATTTTTGCCAACTAGCATTGAAGGGTGAGCTCTCCCAGTTGACTCCCTCCATTTTCACCCTCTGAGATGCAGAAACAGCTCATAGAAATGGACTACCACACATTTTGCAGCTCTAAATTGGGCCTTAATGCAAGGCACATGGTAACGATAAACAGGTTTGATTGGGGTGGCTTAGGCTGATCCTCAGTCATGTCTCTTGTCTCTAAGCATGTTCAGCTTTTTCCTTTATTCTGAGATTCAGACTCTTCAAAACTATACATTTCTCAGGTTGTCAAGGAAGGTTATTGAGAGAGATACTTTGTGCATTATGACTCATTTATGAATAAAGAAAACACTTGAATTGGAACTCATTTCTTTTTCTCTTAAAATAATCTAGGTTAGCCTGTTCTTATCAACCCCTCTATGTTCATTGTATGTCTGGAGTAAGTAGATATTTATTTACTAGTAGTATATTTAATATGAATTTCAAATAACCACAAAGATTTGAAAAGCACTGATTTTTTTTACTCTAATTTTCTTTGCACTGATTAATGTAAAAATAATGGAACAATAACATTATTTTTTTAGAGTTGCTTGCAGGCCAACAACAAGGTAGAATATTCCTGATTTTATATGGTGTTGATTGCTCCCAGATGATGACGAGTGTTCAGATTCCAGCCTTCTAAATGTTAGGTACTAAGTTGACCTTTTTGTGATCAATTTCTTTTTATCCAGTTTTATGAACAGCCAACTGCTGCACCATTGATTGGATCAATGAGTTGGTGACATGAAGCTGCCACTGATCGTGGTCAAAGTAACCAGACTAACTTTTGTGTGTTTTCACTTTCTGGACAACTACTCTCTTAATTAGAACATTTAATTGTGCCTACCACAACTAAATAAAGTCCAGAAGACAGTTACAAATGACCTGTCAGGGAGGGGAGATGTGAGTGGAAGGAGAACAGGGGAGAGCCTGCAGGCCTTCCCCTCCTGGGAATTGCCATTAACATACCCTCCCCCCTACTTCCCCACCTTTGACCATGGATTTGGCTTCCCTGGGCCAGATATATGCCTGGGAGAGTCTTGGAGTTTAAGAATCAGGAGTCTAGGGAGACCAGAGGTTATTCAGTCTAGTTAAGGAGGTGCCTTTATATGCTTACCCTGGAAAACCCTTTTACTCTGGTCTCTTGAGATGACAAACCTCGCTTGTGTCCATGTGGAAGATGGCCATGTGAGCTGTGGCGACTGAAAGCTTGCCTTAGTCTCTTTCTATATTTGGACTCTGGAGCTGCTGCTGTGTGATTCCCAGTAAACTTTCCAATGGCTTTCCTCCAAATCCAGGGCTGATTCATTGTGTGAGCAGGTCTAAGCCAGTCTTTAATGTCACCACCGGTGCCTGTTTCAGAAGACATGCTGCTGTCCTCTGGGCCCCCTTGATCCCTGTGTCCACCTGTTCAGATCCTGCTACTCCCTCTGATCTAGGTCTCCCTCTACACCCCTCCTTTCTTCTGCTCCTGTGATGTGGTTGGATGCTCCTATACGCATCTATGTTACAGTGTTGGTGGGAAACACTAGACTGGGCCAATAATAATACCTTGCAATTATTTAGCATTATATTGGGTGTATCTCCCTTGAGAAATATATTCCTGGGAGTACACCAGTAAAATGAGTTTCAGTTAGCTGAATCATATTTTATAGTTTCTGAAGTTATTAATTTAGAAATCTGTTCTCAAGGACAAAAACCTGACCAAGGCCATCTAAACCACACACTGAAATGTTCTGCGAAGGTTTAAGAGGCATACTTCCTTATAAATTACAAGGTTAAAAAACAGTTTATGTATCAGGAAAATAATCCACAATTTCATTTTCTTGATGCTCATTTGAGAGAAAGCTGCATTTTCTGAGGTTATTGTTATTTTAAATGTAGTAAGAAGAACTAATATTTAATATTTGTCCAGTGCTAAGCATGGTCCAAATGCATTGACATCAGTCATTTCACATCATCCTCGTAATTTTTTTTTTTTTTTTTTTTGAGACTAGGTCTCGTTATTTTTGCCTGTGGAACCGCAGGCTCACGTTGCCCGGGGTACCCCACACTCAAGTAACCCCCAGCCTCAGCTTCCCAGGTAGCTGGGATTACAGGTGCACACCACCATGCCCAGCTATATTTTTGGAACTAGGTCTCACTATGTTGCCCCAGGCGGGACTCTAACCGTGATTCCCAGCCCCAGCTGCGACTCCGTAGGCTGTTGCTTACAAGCACACGCCACCGTGCCTGGCCTAATAATAATTCTTGAGGAGTAAAATATATTTATCCTAATTTTCAGATTTTGAGACTGGGGTTCAAATAGTGTAAGCAGTTTGCTCAGTGCCATGCAGCTGTTAAATGGTGGCACTGGGATTTGAACCCACCTGGAGTCCAGTACCCATGGTTATTTTGTATTATATCTTACTATGCCTTCCAATTGTAAGTGAAATAGCATACCTTCATCTCGGATATTTTTGTTTGAATCCTTGAGTTTGTATATTAGAATCTGTAGACCATGTGCTGGTGTCTTTAAATTTTTATTTCCCTTAGAGATTATAACTAAAGTTAATGTCTGTAGCTAGTCAGCTCAGTTGGTTAGAGCTAATGGGGCCAAGGTGACAAGGTTCAACCCCCATATGAGTTTGTTAGCTGGGCTGGGTTTCATGGCCTCAGAATTAACCTTTCACCTTGGCCAGCTGCCTTGCAAATGCATGTTGTTGATCAGAGAGAATAAGGAAGGGATCCTGGATAAAATGGTGTAAGCCACTTGCCCAGACACCCAAGAGTATGGATGGGGTTTCAATAATATTGTCTGTACAGTTTAGGGTTGGAGATCATTGCCATTTTTAAAGATATTTAAAATAGAGCATTTCTTAGTGTGCTCTATGGAGCTAATATTTGTTCTAGTATTTGTGTGTGAGGAAAACTTGCCTGTCACGTTTGGGAAGTAGTGAGTTAAAGAACTTTCTTAACTCCCTAGAGGCTTTCCAGGAGCTTTACTATGTTAATGTTCTTGTAAATCTCCCAGAGGGGTATGTGTGGTGGTGCTAGGTTGCACTTCCAGAATTTATTTGACCCAAGGACCTTCTCCTTGGAATAGGATTCTTAGAAATACACTTTAGCAAACTCTGTCTTAAGATACCTCTGCTCTCTTCTATTTGTTTTAAATTCCAGTCTTATCAGTATCTTTCCAGTTCACAGAAGTCAGCTATAGTTGGGAGGATCCATTAACATTCCCCAACTTCTCTTAGTGTGGGTCTTTTTCGGTGGGTTTTATATCTCTGCTGTCAATTTATCTTCCATTGTCTTAATTTTTTAAACTAGCGTTTTGCCGTTGGCCACAATTACACCCAGAGTCAGCGACTGCATGGACTAGAACCCAGATCTCTGACCCATTTCCCTTTCCAACAGCCTATGCTGCCTCCCAGTGGACATAGCATTTGTATGGAGCTGACACCTGATTGTTGGATTCCGTGCTAGAAATCTTTTGCTTGGTAACTGTGCGGTCCTTTGGCCTGCCATTTGCTCTCGGGTTGTAAATTGGGATCATCTTAGCTTTCCCGTAGAGACTGAACAACCTCTTTCCCCACGAAGTCCGTTGACCCCCCCCCCAAAAAAAAAAAACCACCAAAAACCAAAACACAAAAATCATACACTAGCTACATCATCAATAAACAATTGAAGCTGGACGCGGTGGTGCCTGCCTATAAGCGGTAGTCTAGGAAGCCGCAGTGGGGACCGGGGATTGCGTTTTGCGTCCCATTTGGGGCAACGTAGCGTGACCTAGTCCTAAAAAAATAGCTGGCGTAGTGGCACGCACCTGTAATCCCAGCTACCTGGAAAGCTGAAGGCTGAGGATTGCTTGAGTCCGTGGTATCCCGGGCAACGTGAGCCTGCGGTTCCACGGGCAAAAATAACAAGACCTAGTCTCAAAAATAAAAATAAAAAACCAAACAATTGAATCCATCATTTAAAGTTTCTAAGAGCAGATTCTAGATGAACTTTCCCCTGGGAGAATCACAATCACTTTGGAGGGACTTGAGAAATGAGCTACACAGCCCCCTTCATTTCTCAAGAAATGCTAAAGTACACTTGAATCTTTCCAAGGACCTTTTACTTGAATCCCTTTAAGTGAACTTTCTCCTTTATTTCTCTGTTTAATTTCATATGCTCCAATGGCAGTTTTGGTGATCTGATAATTTAGAAAACAAGTGGAAGATGAAATTCTATTTTACTTAAAAAAAAAAAAAATCAAACCCAAGTGAATAATCTTTATGCTTTATTCCTCACTCATATTTAGATGCTACTCCTGAAGAATAGTAGAGCTGCCAAAATCAGTTGGGTTTTTTACCAAGCTGTGCTTCAGTAATCCTATCACTTGCCTGAGGAATTCATTACACTGAAATAAACACATTAGGAACTCCTTGGTCTTTTACATCTCTAATATTTATGAAGTACTGGGGCTCCCAGCCAGCCAATAAGGAAGAAGGCAATTCCCAGCAATCAGTTAAATAGACGTTGGTTGATTTGGATTGCAAAATATAGGTGCCCTGATTAGCCCCATATATGGACATGCATTGTTCTTCAGTCACTCAAAAGCTACCTAATTATGAATATTGAAGTATAACGTTCTGGCTTTTAACATAAGGCACTTACCTTTTAATTGGCCGTCAGCTTTGTTTTTAGCTCAGATGTATCTCCACTGGGATTCAAATGAAATGGGGAGATAATCAGCCAGTAAGCAGAGAAAAGGGTAAAACGATCATGGATAATTAAGTGGCAGCAGGGAAAGTTAGGGTTAGACTAGAGGGAGAGAAACAAAAGAGAGCAACCTGCTCCCTTTGCTGCCTGGCACACTCTGGTGAAAGCACCTTTTAATTCCCTCAGCAGCTTTCAGGTGGGACATATGTGCACTTGGACCTGATCACAAACTTGACTCCTCCCTGACCCTGAACTGTGAGCCAAGCAGAGGGCGGGCTTTGGATACTCACTGCACAAACTTGGCAGGGAAAAAAAGACCGTTAAGTGAAGGCTAATTGGAAGCTGCCCCAAACTGCACTGGCTGGAGCTATTTACAAAATCTTTCAAGCAGCGATTTACTGGATTATTCAGTTAAAGGGTTGTAGGTGGGTCGGGGAGTGGAGTAGGCTGGGAGTGATCAAGGGAGGAAAATGACCTCAAGGACCCTTTGGTTTGGACATGGTGGCTGGTGGTGCTTTCTTGGACTGTTGAAATCATAACTCCTACATGTTCTTACTCCATGGCGCCCACTCTTAAGTGCTTTCTTTGTAGGAGAAGCCTGCACTTCTGGGTCAAATGTCCCTCTATAGTCTGATGAAAGTCATGGTCTTCTCCCAAGAAAACTAACAGATATACCCAAGTTCCCCTCCTCTCACCTCCTCTCACCCCAACTCACACACATAATTTCAGGAAACTAAGGAACCCCTGAAAGATTATCCATGGATCTTTTAATTTTGTTCTCACATATCCCTGGAAGTGCTGATGAATTGCGGGCTTTTGGAGCACTCTATTCTTTGTTCTTGTCTTTCTGCTTCACAGTGATTTGAGTAAATGTTTGTTATTCTGTATTTTGCAGAACAGTTTTTAAACATTGGTTTTAGCTGGTACCAAGGCCCTATAAGATTAGCTCTATTGTAACAACTATCACTTTTTCTTACAGAAAAGTCTCTGTTCTCTTAGAGGCTCCATCCTCCCTAATTATGTGCTCTTTTATTGAAGAGCAAGACTGGGGAGTGGGTATGGGCAGGGGAGAAGCATCCTCTGAGTCCCATCAGACAACTGAAGGTGGAATATTTGACATTGCTCAGCGAGGGTGGCATCTCACTGTCAACTTCTGGTGCTCAACAAGAGGCCGGAACTAGTTTTCTCTTTTATCTAAGGTTGGATGTCACCAAGTCTGATTTTCCTGATTTTGAATTTGTGATAATTGCTGTAAAGACATGGCTAAAATTTATTTTTGCTTCATTGATAAGACAGACCCCATGAAAAAAGATGGCGTAAACTTTTATAGCAAAATATAAAATACTTTAGACAGTATTTAAAACATACCCATTCATATGTAAAGAGTTAGATGAGTTAGATGTAGATCTGCCTTACTTAATCATTAAGGCAGGTGTCTTTTTTTTTTTTTATGTAGATTGTTGTTTATTCTTATATTACTTTTTTTTACTTTTTAAAAATTTTTATTTTTGCATATTTTACAATATATGATTGTATAACTGCTAATCCCCATGGGAATACCCCCCCACACCACATCTTCCCTGGTCTCTTTGCCTCCTTTCTTTTTGCTGTTTGTCCTTGTTTAGTCCTTTAGTCTTTTTTTTTTCCGTTGATCCATTTCCTCGTCCTTGGTGAGGGTGCAATTTCCCTGGACTTGGTAGAACGTGCTGTTTATCATTC
>PVHY01013194.1:6926-42470 GCA_004024945.1 Uropsilus gracilis
CCCCCCCCCCCCCCCGAAAAAAAAGAACACTCGTCCTGCACACATCCTCCGTTAAGTCCGTGCTGGTGGGTTGCGCCATACAGAAACCAATTTCACACGTTTGACTCTTGAGCCGCTTTCCGGACCTAGACGGGCATTTTCCCCGCAAACGTTGACAATAGCGCCATCTTCTGGATCTAAGAATAAGGCAATTTCTGTGTTCGTCTCTCAACCGGCTGGAAGTTCTTCACTGGATAATGAATAACCTTCCATCAGGTTTTCAAATACCGCACTACTAGTAGAAAATACGGTGTTGTGCCCTTGTAACTAGTACCCGACAGCTAAAATCCCCGCGGTTTTTTTTCTCCCCTTTGACATATTCGTTGGCAGAAAATTCTTGAATGCAGTCACTTAATTATTTTAATTTCTGTTTCCCATTCTCTCATTCTTGTCTTTAACCGCTGGCATTTCACCTTCATCTCAGTCTATGCCTACCTATTCATTTTATCATAAGAATGGCTTCCCTGTGAGCACTTCTTTGTATTTGTCTCTGCCTGTTTTGTTCTTTGTCTGCAGTATAGGTGACATATATCTGAAACTCATTCCCTGCTTGGATTCTGTACTCTCCATTTATTCCTTTGTCCCTAGTGATCTTTTCATGGCTCCTTGTTTAAATCACCATTATATTATTTTAATGTTGTCAAATTAGTCAAATTTAACAATTGCTAAAATGTACTTGAACAGCTATAATTGCTTTAAAAATCCCTAGAGCCGTAAAATACTAGCTGCTGTTGATGAACATTGGAAGAAAAGCTACATCTTTTCATGTACATTCGGCAACAGATAAATAACCAAAATAGTAGTGTCTCTTTCAACCTTTCAATATGTCAGTAGAGTAAAACACCACATGGAGTAATGGTAGTATACAAAAAAAAATCTGTATTTATCTGTATTTCCATAATGACTTAAAAACTACTAGGGAAAGAGGCATGGCAGGACTCTGGACATGGCGACTCACAGAGACTGGCTGAAAAACACAGGTCTGAACAAGGGCACTGAAAGGGCACAGTGAGCGGAAGATGTTTGTATTGAAAAGAAGGCAGTGACTGTGTGAGTTTTCTAATCAAAGGAGTGTGGAACAGACATTTAAACTTTTGTCCTTCTTTAAAAAAATTGTTTTTTCTGAAGTACTGAGCTGTCACTTTTTTAATTAGGCGGGGATGTGAATGACAGATGAGAGAAAGTAAACGATGAGAAAATGTAAAAGTGGGTTTAAAAAAGGGAACAAGTGAAAAGAAAGAACAAACATTTTCACAGGGAAGAGAGGTGTGAGGGGTGCCGATGAACAATTTGTGAGGAGCATCCGGGTCATGCCTCAGAAACCCAGACTTGGCCTGCTTAACCTTGGGCTAGGAAAAGAAGGAGCCAACACACCAATTGTTCCTGAGGCTTTGTGAATGAAAGGAATGTGCTCTGCAGACCAAAGTGAGGGACTTGAAAATAACAGATTTGAAGGTCCGTTGACTTGAAAAATGCCTGTGGAAATTATAAGTTGGCCACAGCATGTCACAAGTGTTTATCTCCCGCTTCACAAAATATTATAGCTTCACTCTTCAACTAGACCAGCGGTTCCCAAGCTGAGTATATTTTCACTTGATGAGCTTTTAAACTTCTTGGTGCCCATCTGAGCCACCCACTAATTCTCTGGGGATCAGACAGGCATTAGGATATGGTTCCAGATGCCCAGATTCTTGCCATGTGCACCAGGGCTTGGGAACCATCCAACTAGACTAAAAATCTCCTAAAGGGTAGGCTTGCCACTTCAGTCCTTTGTGTGTGCCTTACGGTGTTTAACACACAGTAGGTGTTTAAGCTACTTTTGTTAAGTAAAATCAGATGTGCTTTGCTTTTTTAACCTTCCAAATCTGTGTGTCTCAGTCTCAGATATTTAATTCCAAACCTATTTTTCTCCTCCGGTAGCCCAGAGTTCAGCATTTCTGCTTCCTAATCGATTACTCTGACCTAAGACAAGCTCCTCAATGCTCTCAGCTTTAGTTTCCTCGTTTGTGAAGTGGGCTTTGTCATAAAACTGTTGAGAGGATCAAGTGAGATAACTCAAGCAAATCCCTCAGCTTGGTGTCTGCCAAATAGTCAGCGCTCCAAAAATGTCAGCCGTTATTATTATCCATTTATTCATGAGTTAATTCCCTGCCAACATAAAGGATTTTTAAAAAGTCTTTTGTGAAAGAAAGTATCAAGAACTTTATCGTTGAAGTCTGACAAAGGGAAGTCCAAGAGACAGGGGAAGAAATGATCCTTCTGGAAAGATTGGGGGAATGTTAGATGTGAGCACTGAGGTGCTCCTTTTACACCCAAAGGCACCTGCATGCCTTCCCTTAGAACTCACAACCTCCAAATATAGAAAAGGAAGATTTAGAAAATCAACAGATAATCCATCAGGCGTTTCTAGAAACAGAAACAGGCGTCATAGGTGGGTGAGAATGTTAAAAGCAGCGACTCAGCGGAGGGGATGCTCTGGCCAGGGCCTGTGAACCTGGTTCAGCCGACCACACCTCGGTAGTCCACTAGCCTGAGAACTGCAGCCTGGAAAGGACTGTAGATGGCCCCCCTTGGAATGGGACACACAGGAGACCCCACTCTGTGTCCAGGTGGCCAGGAAGTCTTCCTGAAAAGCAGAGTGACTCCTGCAAATGGGAACCCTGGTTTCTGCCCCTGCCCCCTCTTAGTTCAAGTTTGGGAGATCCCATGCAAGTTGCCTGAGTACATGGAACTCCATTCTTGCCCCTCAAACAAGGTCTGGGCGCAGCAGCCTGAGTATTGGAGCAGGGCTGATGGGGTAGAGCTGCACTGTGAACAAGACGAATGCTCCTAATTGAGTTAAATGTATTATCCCTAAGCAGCTCAAGTCTGAAAGGCAAATTAACCTGTGAAGCCCTCCATAACCATTATGGCAGGGTAAAAAGCAGATCGCTCTGGGTAGGAAGGGTTTCATCAAAGGCCAGGAAAGCTAGCTGATTGGCCATTATGTGTAAATTGGAATCTGTTTTCACAATAATCAACTTGTTAATTTTCAATGAAATTATTTCAAAGAAATTTTAGCATTTCCTGAACTCTCTTTATTTGCCTCTATCCTTTTCTTTCACCAGATGGACATAATGTCAATGTTTAAAAGGAAGTATTTATGCCTTTCTTTCAGCAGTTAATTACTACCTGTCAGGCAATTGGAGATTTCAGGCAGGCCTGAGCGGTATAGCCTTTCAAGGCAGAAATTCATTCATTCAGTAAATGCATATTGAGTGTATGATGTGCACTCATTGCCGGTCAATAAACACATAGGACCAAGGGAGACCATTACCCCTCCCTGGGAAATGCACACAAATAAGGTACCAAGTTGTTAGGGGTTGAACTGAGTTCTCCAGAAACACAGATTGAAGCCTTAGTTCTCAATTCCTCAGAACATGACTGGATTTGGAGAGAGGACCTTTAAAGTAGTGATTAAGTTAAAATATAAGGCCCTTAGGATGGGTTCTAATCTAGTCTGACTGATGTCCTTGTAAGGAGAGGACATTTGGGTAAGCAAAGACTCTATGCTATGTGTGCAGAGAGGCTACATAGGGACAGAAGGGAAGATACCCTTCCGCAAACCAAGAAGAGAGGCCTCAGAAATCACTCAGGGACCAACACCAGGACCTTGGACATCCAGCCTCCACATCGTCGAGGAAATTAACTTTTGTGCTGTCTTGTTATAGTATTACAGTGAACTCATACACATAAGTCAAATGTTTGCCTGGAAAAACACCTTTGTTATCTTCCCCAGCCACTGAGGATGCCAGTTCCCACCAGTGCCATTTTGTGTCCTCTTTTCTCTTTTTTCCAAAACTTTTAGCCCTAAATTAGCCCCTGAGCATCTGGACATGGATGCTGTGCTCTTTGCTTCTAACAAAGGATGGTGTGTGTGTGTGTGTGTGTATGTGTGTGTGTGTGTGTGTGTGTGTGTACTAACTAACCCAAAAATAGCCAATAACAAAAAAAAATATTCCTTTGCAAGTTACAGGGGAAACAGTGCTTGAGAAAGTATGTGACAACTTGTTACATTCTCTTAATCCCCTTTAGATTGAGTACAATAAAGTAAAACTTCATTATATCATAGAATATAATTTGTACAAAATAATGCTACTTGTGTGTTGAAAGATTAGTTCTGCCTGGATCCAGTACACATGTCATATTTCTGGAAAGTCATTTGACACGAATCAGTCTAAAAAATAAAACAAGCAGGTGCATAATATATTATCCAGAATAATATAAACATGGCCTCATGTTTTAAATGCCAGTTTATTTCCCCCATTAAAACGCCACTGCATGTTAGACACAGAGGCTTGGCGCCCCCTTGTGTTCATGTGGGGTCAGGTTTGCTTGAGAAGTTTATGAGCATTTCCCCCACAGCTCTCCCTTAGTCCCTAAAAACTGAGAGAAGGCTCAGTGGAAATCAAAATCCCTTTCTTTATATGTGTTATGCCAGTTATAAAAGCACTACTCAGTTAAATATATAATATCAAATTTCAAATAAATATCACTTATTTGCCTCCCTGAGTGAGGTGTCTTTCCAGCAGATAATCATAAACAAAAGTGTTTTCTTTTTCTTTAATAACGAATAGGTATTCATATTGACTTGTTGATCCTTCATAATTGTCACTCCAAATTTTCCCACCAAATTCCCTTTTTTAATAATTAATTTTACTCAGATTTTCACTCCAAAACATGCAAAATATTTTACAAATTAAACCACAAAGTGCATAGGCTGCAATGACACCTTCATGGTTTTGTCTGACCAGTTGTTAGTCCCCCGTTGCTATTCCCATTGAAGGAGGAATGCATGTGAGCAAATGGCTGAAACATGACCACATCCGGCTAGTATAGTGATGATTACTGTATGAACAGTCACATCGCACATTAAAGTTAAATCTTCAATTCAGATTTAATAAAGAATCCACCTTGGTTATTTCCTTGCTTGGTGTAGAGATCATAAAATATGAATTAGCATGAGTATCACAAACCATCTGAGCCTCTATTTCCCACTATTGAAATTTAGTTCTAGTAACATACATCAAAATCTAACCACACAGTTGATATTTACACTGTGCTCATATATGTAAATAACCATGTTCATCTGTGGCATGGGCTTTCTTTCCCCAAAGGAATTATTAAACTCCCCAAGTGAATTCACTAAACTTAACTGCAGAGGCAGTAGGACCGGCAAATTGACACATGAGGGTTAATTCAGAAGCTTCCAGAAGATGTAATGGCAAAATAAATACCTTATAAGTCTTAAGAGACGATCCTTGAGAACAAAGAGAAATGATTTGAACCGAGAATCAACAGAAGCAGCTGTGAGACCAAGTAAGAACATTTGACAAAAATGACAGACCTAGTTGAGACCTTTTGGTCTCAACTCTACCACTTGCTGGCCAGGAAACTTGTCGATTCTGCTTGCTTATCTGCACCTTAGTATCATCATCAGTAAAATAGGAAATTTTTTTTTTTTCAGACTAGGTATCGCTATTTTTGCCACCCATGGAACCACAGGCTCACGTTGCACGGAGTACCATGAACTCAAGCAATCCCCAGCCTCAGCTTCCCAGGTAGCTGGGATTACAGGCACATGCCACCACACCCAGCTTTTTTTTTTTTTTTTTTAACTAGGTCTCACTGTGCTGCCCCGAGCCGGACTCAAACTGCAATCCCTGGTCCCCTCCACAGCTTCCTAGGCTGCCGCTTACAGGCACATGCCACTGTGCCTGGCAAAAATAGACTTTGGTTTTTTTGTTTTGTTTTGTTTTTTCTGTTTATGAGCTAATACATAGTATGTTCTTAAAGAAAAGAATACAAGGAAATGATGCAGTTGATCAGTGCAGTTAGGATATTCAATGCAAATCTAGAAGCAAATACAATCCCTCATTCTTAGGAATATTTTTTATTCTTTCAAATTCACAGGCTAAAGTTGAAGTTACATAAGGGTAAAATTGCTAAGACAAACCGCTGTAGGCAAATGAAATGGGACACGAGGACTGTCAAAAGGTAGAACTATTCCTACAGGTACTTGGTCCAGCAGATTCACATCCAAAAGCTAGTATCAGCTTGTACAAGTTCACAGAGTTCTGGAGCCCCAGGTGGGCTAGCTTTGATGTTGGGGCAAATCAATGTCAGGTACTGACCTGCATATCTGCAGACCTGGGACTGGGTCAAAATTTGTTAAGATCCCCTCTAGGTGGTTGTCTGTCACCATCCTTCAAAACCAGCACATTCTGGGCCACAATTTGGAGGCTAATTCACCAGAAAAAAATAATACTGGGTCCTGTCTTCACCTCCTGTGAGACACACGCACATGCGCGCGCACACATATCCCACACACACGAAGCTTACTGGCCCTTAAAAACCAAGTACGGTGTGTTGCATAATCATCCCATCCTCTTCACCAATCCTTGTTACCAATTGTAGGCATCAGACTCACCAATCTGCAAAGGTTCTTTATTGGTTTTAGCAGTTACACAGACACACCAGGCAAGGACTGGGATATAGTTGGGGGAGGGGAGCTGGTTAAGAGGGAGGCTCTCTCTCACTTTTCTCACACTCTCTCTCTCTGTGTCTCTCTCTGTCTCTCTCTCATTCTGTCTCTCTGTGTCTCTCTCCCCCCCTCGCCTATGCCCAGGTGTACACATTTACACATGCACCCACCCACTGGACCATACAACCATGGGAAGATGCAATACAACAGGTGCTGGTTATACAACCTAATGGAAGAGAAAGCCTAGTCAACTCAGCCTACACTGTGATATAAATATACCTTCAAAGGAAGTCTCCATTATTTAAAAATTGTCTTTTCAGTGATTAATACCGAAAGGTACATGTAAGGGTTTCATTTAATGATAATTTCAAAACGCCACTCCCTTCCTCCCAGATGGGAGTGTTTGGCCAAGTATTTTAATCATTAAGTTTTTCACCATCTGGATAAACAAGTAATAATGCAAATGAGTGGTGTAGAAAATTAGAAGGCATTCTAAGCAAACCTGAAAATAAAAGTTATTAAGATTTCCAAGTCCATTCTGGCATTCTCAGAACCTTCCTTGTTTGCAGCTAGAATGAATCCATCTAACCTCAGATCTTCAGACAACTTTGCTCTTACCTTAATTAAAAGTAAATTTGGATTGTATTTAGTCAGGTCTGATAATAATTTCCTTGTTAAATAGGACCTGTATCTTTTTCATCTTATTTGAATATACAAGTGCCCAGAAAATACTTAGAAAACAGCAAGCTCCCCACACCTTGTCAGGGGGACAGGGGAACCCAGAATCTAGCTAGGAAACTGAGTGTGCCTTTAACCCCGGTGACAAGATAGAATACTATTCTGAGCTTCCTCCCTTGGAAAGTGGGTTAATAGACGCTCAAGATGGTTGAGAAGATAAAATAAGACAATGTAACAAAAAAAATTTTTAACTGCACAGATCCAAAAAAAAGAAAAAAAAAACCTTAGTTTGGCAGGTGCAAAATAAGTGCCAAATGAAAATGCGGAAAATCATCAAATTATGTAACACACCGGAATTCACCCTTTTGTGGAGAGCTCAGTGTTGGAAAGCCAGCCAGCCGTCCACAGCCGAGAATTTTTAGTGCCAATTTGGCTAGGTCATGTGCACAGATGTTTGGTTAGAACCAGTCTAGATGCTGCCATGCAGGCATTTTTTTTCTAATATTATTTATTTTGTTCTTTAGATCACAACCTCTATAAGTGGTTTTTGGAATACCTCCCTCCATCCTCCCTCTGGTGCCCCTTCCTTTCTCTCTAGCCCCACTCTTTGTTGCTTACTAGTTGTGCTAAATCCATTAGTCTCTTTCCTGTGGCAGTGTCCTTTCACTGGCTGAGGGACTGTGTTGTTGGAACCAGGCGAGCCTTGCTGTTAGGTTTTCAGTCTTAAGTTTGCATTGGGCGGCCAGTCTGTATTCATTTGTGATCTGTCCATGTTTTCTTGCTGCAGGCCATCTTCTCCGATCCCATCTCTGCTGCTTTGCTGCTTTAACTTATGGCTCCGGTGTCAGATTTAGGGGATCTCGCCCCCAGCCAGTTTTGGTCAAGAAGTTTCTCTGTGAATAAAGGCATCTGTGAATAGCCTTTGTAGATCATCTACTATGCCTCAGTTTGCATTTTTGATGTGGGGCCGATTACCCCATCTTTGGTCTTCCTTTCCTCTCCTGTTGTGTGAGGAGGAGGCATTGCTCTCCTAGAAGGCATCTCCGAAATGAGGTCCTGGGTTTTCCAGGCCCAGTGAGCGCATAGGTGTGCGTTGTGACATTGTGTCTCTACAGTTGTTTCTCTTGTCTCAAATGCACTGGTTCTTTCAGTTGTCCATCTGCTGTGTCTAGCTCAGGCTTGTGGGCTGGATTTTTGTATGATCCCTCACCCATTCTATGTTGGGGTTTGTGTTGTGCATGTTCTTGCTCCTCTTGAAGTTTAGCTGGAGTGAGAGTAAAATGGAAGGGGCTCTCTCCCCCACCACGACCACCTGCACTAATTGGTATCTCCCTGCGCGGGGGTGGAGCCCAGATGGCTGAGCTTGGGCCCCTCCATGCTCCCCTTGGGCTAGGAGCAGAGGGCAACATGGCTTTCCCGATCAAGGCTGCAGATGGCTGCCCCATGCAGGCATTTTTAGATGTGAAATCCATTTAAATCAATGGACTTTAAGTAAAAGCACATTACCTCCATAAGGAAACTGAAACTCATGCACCTAGCTAATATGCCTCAAGAACAGGGACCTGGACTTTCCAAAGTCAGCGGCCCTTATAGATTGCACAATTGCCAGCCTCTTGGATCCATGAGCTAGCAAGCTAGTGCCTTAACAAAATCACTCTCCCTCTCTCATTCCTCTGTGTAGTAGACTTGCTTTACCACTACAGATTTTGTGAAGCAGAGAAAAGTTGAAGAAATTTAGTTTAACGTGTAGGTTGCTTTTGAATGCACATAGATAGTGGAAGACAGGTTCAGTCTTGGTGTCCATTCATTCAGTGAGTTTAATGAATTAATTAGTTAATAATGCGCTGATTTGCACTAAATACTTTCTGGGCCCCAGACACTCTTCCACAGACTTTCCAAGTATCACAGGAGCCTCAAGACAGGGAAATATTGTAATCCCTACTTTATGTAAAAAACATGCAGCATAAGTGATACCTTCAAGGTCACAAGAAAGGATGTAAAGAAAGGGGAATGAGAGGGCTCAACCAGGCATTTGTGTGACCTATCCCAGAGCTCATGCCATGCCCAAGCAATCTGGGAAGTCAGAGATACACCCCCCCATACCCTTCCAAAATTAAAAACCCCATCTGATTTGTGGACCACAGAAGGTGAGGTACCCTGTAGAGACTAAAAGAAACTCCGACCTGTCATGATTTCTCCCCATGGTTTTTGATAAGAAGATAATTAAAAAGAAGAAGAAAAGACACATATGTGAGAGTTTGAAGAAAAGATAATTTATAAATGTGTTCAGCTATGAAGAAAACAATGTGTACACATTGTGGTGGCTAATTTTATGTCAACTTGGCTGGGAAAAATATTTAGTGATGTGGTCAAGCATTTATTCCAGATGGTTGTGAGTTTTTGGAGAATGAGATTAGCATTTAAGTTGGTAGACTTGAGTAGAGCAAATAACTTTTCACAATGTAGGTGGGCCTCATCCAATCAGTTGAAGAACTGATTAGAACAACACTGAATTTTCCAGCAAATATATTTTGGTGGATTTTGTAACTGTCTCCAATTCAAACTAAAACATCAACTCTCCTGGATCTCCAATCACTCAGCTCATCCTGTGACTTTGGGATTGCTGAGTTTTATAATCCAATTTTTATAAATCCAATTTTTATTGCTGAGTTTTATAATCCAAGTTTTATAATCCAATTTTTATAATTATAAATTTTTATAATTCAGTTTTATAAGCCAATTGCTAAATCAAGTCTCTTGCTCTCTCTTTCTATCTCTTTTCTGTCTCTTTGTATATCTGTATATTGAGGTAGATGAAGAGGAGGAGGAAGAGGAAAGGAAGGAGGGCAAGTGGAAGAGGAAGAAGAATGGGGGAAAGGGGGAAGAGGAAGCAGAGGAAGAGGAGAAGGGGAAGAGGAAGTGGAGGAAAAGGAAGATGAAGAAGGGGGAAGAGAGGAAAGGGCAAGAAGATGGAGAAGGAAGAGGAAGTTAAAGAAGGGATCATGATGAAAATGGTGGTGACAATAATGACAAGGAAAACAATAATAATATACCAGAGTAAAACAGAATGAATGGTTTCCATTCAGGGACAGCAAATGAAAGGAGGACTAAAGCCCAGCACGGTGGTGCATGCCTGTAAGCAACAGCCTATGGAGTCACAGCTGGGGCTGGGGATCGTGGTTTGAGACCCACCAGAGGCAACATAGTAAGAACTAATTCCAAAAAAATAGCTGGGCATGGTGGCACGCGCCTGTAATCCCAGCTACCTAGGAAGCTGAGGCTGGAGATTGCTTGAGTCCGTGGGACCACAGGCAGCATGAGCCTGTGATTCCATGGCAAAAATAGCAAGATGTAGTCTTAAAAAAAAGAAAAGAAAGAAAGGACTAAACAGTTAAAACTGAAGATGCTTGTGTGGTAATAAATGAAGTGCCACCAAGTAGAGCAAAGGGTGACTGCTGAGATGTTTTTGCTTTTATAATCAATAACTTGTCTTAAAATGGTAAAAAGAATTTGCTGTTGATTTTATTTTAGACTCATCTTTTAGAATAACTTTTTTTTTGAGACTAGGTCTCATTATTTTTTCCCATGAAACCACAGACTCATGTTGCCCAGGGTACCGCAAACTCAAGCAATCCCCAGCTTCCTAGGTGGCTAGGATTACAGGAGCGCATCACCAAGCCCATCTATTTTTTTTTTTTTTTTGAAACTAGGTCTCACTATGTGCCCCCGGCAGGACTCAAACTACGATCCCTGACCCTGGCTGTGACTGCCTAGGCTGCCACCTACAAGCACGCACCACCATGCTCAGCAACTTCTTAGGGAATGACAAGCCTTTATATGACATAATATGATGCTTTCTTTGAAGTCTCCTTGGAATTTTTATGGCTGCCAACATTAATCATGTTGGTTATCATAATTTTCCTTTTCGGAAACACTCAAAAAATTTCAGAATTTAGTCATTAAAAAAATTAAATTATCTTAAACTAATATGAAGGAAAGGAGGAAGAGCATTCAAGGAAGTATCAAAGAGGAAACTCAATTCAATTCTTTCCATGTAACTTTAACAAACCCTAATAGAGGGATGACTTGTAAAGTCAATAATGTCTCTCCTCCTTGCCTGTAACATCAAATTGATTTTTTAAAAGATGCCAATGTTTTGACATTAAGAATAACTGGCATGCTGAAATAATTATTTGTAAGTACTAACATGATCATCTGAAACTTTAGATACCAGCGCTGATTCTCAGGACAGAAAATGTGCTTGGCCCATGGAGAAAGCCACTGAAACATTGCGGGTTTGGCATCTTGAGTCAAGCCCAATCCTCTGCTATTTGAGTTCATTTATTCTTGGCAAACTGTGACTTCCTGCTCCTAAGAAGAAAGATTTTTAATGTCTCATAAAAATTATACCAAAGTTTTCTTGGACTTCAAAAGGCTTTTACAAAACAACATTTTTATTAGTTACATTTATGGAATATGGTACATAAGGATTACATTTTCCTATATCTTAATAAGTAACAATTAAGGCAAAACCAATGGGATGGAGAGCTTGGAGATGCTTTGCAAAAGAGGAAAATCCACAGGGGACCACTTTACCATGAGTTACAAACTTATAGGAGAGGAGCTATCATCTCTCTCTAGGCACTCCAGAACTGGGGTACAGCCCTGTTTTTTCTTCAGGTTACCCAAAGCCTACTACCCAGAGCCCAAGCTTACTGCCCAGAGGAGCATCCTATATGCGGATCACCAGAACATATAGTGGTTAAAGTGCAAATGCTTGTCCACTGGCCCTTTTCTTAATGAACATGGTCTGTTTCTCTCATGAGAACCAGCCTATTTTTATGGAGCAAATAAGTCAGAGTCTTTGCATAATGAATCTTCAAGAGAACTCTTCCAATACCAAGAGGAACATGAGTCCAGTAGCTCCTACTGCTGGCATTCTGCCCAGTGGGTCACATCTTCGAGAGATGATGAGTTTAAGGAGTTACCTTCTCCAGCGAAGCAGCAGCAGGAAGAACCCAGAGATGGGAGGGAAAGGTTGTGAATCTTCTCCAGGTCACATACTGGAAAATATCTAACCTCAGAAAACCAAAGGCTTTGGTGCAACCCTTCCAGCTGGCTAATTAGATTTATTCATTTTATATTTTGAGTAGTGGACCAGGTTGTAGGTCTTAAAAATTAGCCCATTAGAGTTATTTAACATAACAGCTCTTTATTATCCAGGCACTAATTATGTGATTTCCTGAGGTGTCCATGTTGTTAGGTAAGCAAAAGTCATCATATTAAATAATTATAAATGACCGGACCACTAATCAAAATGAGTCCCTACTTCAACAAGCAGGGTCCATGCAAATAATAAAGTCCTTATTGGTGAGTTTTTCAGCTGAGTCACCTGCAGTTGTAAATGTTGAGCGACACAGAGCTGAAGTGCTACAAAATTGGTTGCAAAGGGAAATGCATCTTGGGAAAGAGGGGGGCTTCCTGAAGCCTTTGATTTTAACGGATATTCATGTGAACTACAGTCAAAGCTCTCCCACATTCTTCCCTAGGAGGTGGACTGGCTTCTAGACAGCCAAAGGGACAATCTATGGCCACAGGGAAATAGGAACCTGTGCATGAGCATAGTAGATAGCTGAGAGGGATGAAGGAGCAGAGAAGAAGTCAGAATTGGTAGACAGAAGGAAGACATTCTAGAAGGGTTGGACTCATACTGTGGGTATTGGAAAATATGGACAATGCCAAGAATAATAGGAGCAGGGCAAAAAGTTAAAAGGAACCCACATAAGAGGTTCCTTTCCTGAAAAAGTTGTCATAATTCAAATATTTAAAATAATTATTACTAAATTTTCATTGAATAATAAAAACTTACTAGTTTTTCAGTTCATTAGAATGATTTAACCTATGAAAACTCCTGAGTTCAAAGTCAGAGTACCAAAAAAAAGGTAAAATAAAAACTATAAGGAGGAATATGTAATACCAAGAAAAAGATTAAAAACTGGATTTATGTTTGTCACTAATTAATTAAGCTAGGGATATCTATGTACATATATTCCTGTGTATACACTAATATATGTGCTCTCTACTGCTACGCCAGTTTATAAATTGATGTATATGTGTGAACAAGAGTGTGTTTGTTTGTGTGATTGTATGTGAGTGGAGTGTGTGTGTGTGTGTGTGTGTGTGTGTGTGTGTAATGCATAACATATGTTCAGGTTAAGTAGGAAAGAAGCATAAAAAAACAGCTGAGAGTGAATTAAGCTCATACAGAAACAGTGAAGTTTTGCTTAGAGTGGGGTTCCAAAAAGAATCTTGGGGACCCTATTTAACCATCTTCAATGATCACACACACAAGCAAAAATATACAGGAGCAAGTTCCAACAGCATTCTGCAAAACGGTAAACTAGAAGTCTGCTCAACTGAATAGGGCCATGAAGCAGTCTGACTTCCTCATAGACTAGGAACCAAGCCTCTCAATGCCTCACAAATCATCATAAAATCCCATCAAAGAAGACCCTGGTATAAACATGCCAGAAGCTAAGGTTTACACCATCACAGACAGGGTAAAGTTAGAGCTCAACCCTGCAAAACTGAGAGGACAGTTATACCTGGAAAAGATACCACACCTTGAAAAATTAAAATATATATATGAGAGTGAATGTGAAAATAAATTTTGAAAGAATTATTAATGGATATTCAACCTAGTGGCCAATGTATGTGCTCACAGCTCCTGGACTGAACCACACAAGGAGTCTTGGTGTGAACAAACTGAGGATTGTAGGCCCTGCTCCACCAAGACCATACATTCTTTTCTGTTGAGTCTGGTACAATTATCTAGTAAAATGATATTCCTGAAATCCTCAGGAGGCACCCTAAGAAATAAATGAGAATACAGATAAACATTGCAGCAAAAAAATAAATAAATAAAATAAGGCTAAAACCTCCTTATTAAGTGCTTGGTTTTATTGGTTATTTAGTATTTATAATCCTTGAGCTTTGTGTTTGTTCTGTATTTAAAGGTTTTCAATCTTTAAAAGACAATTTGATCTGTTAATTTTGAGACTTCAATTAATTGTTTAAATCATTCAATTAAATGTTGGGGGCAGTTTATTTTTATAGTAAGTTTCTAAGCAGTGTGGAAAGATTTAGTACTGATACAGGAAGTGACATAGTTAAAAATTGTATGTGCACCAAAATGCCCTGGTGGGTGGAGTCTGAAAGACCCATGAAAGAAAATGGAAAGAAGAAAGAGAGAGCTTATAAAAAGGGAGGAGTGAAGAGAGATAGGAAGGAGAGACAGAGAATGGTGGACTGAGAGAACAGGGGACCTGGCTGGAGTGAGCCCCCTGGAAGAGTGAGCTGGTGGTGGCAAGGAGCCATGGTGGGAGAGAGGCTGGCCAAGAAGTAGCAGGTGTGGAGTTGGATACCAGAATGGCAGGCCAGGGGTGACCAGGGGCTGCTGAGGGCAGTCCTAGTGAATTTGGCCAGATGCCGCCAAAGGTCTGGTAAAGGAAGTGTGTGGAGCTGCAACAAGGCAGCATATTTGGAAAGCTGAGCTTGCATCAGTATCTGTTGGAAAAGTTTGACGAGCCTTGGAGAAGCAGAGCAGCTCAGAACATTGGAGAAAGAAAAAGCAAAGAGAAGACGCTGGAGAAGGACTAGACTTTGCAGGGTGCCTGCAGGTTTGGAGGGACACCATCTTGAAGATATGTTTGGGACCTTCGGACTAAATGGTTCTTGGGGTAAAACAACTGGCCTCTTGTGGCATTAAGGACTTTTCACTTTCCAGGTTAATTTCCCTTGTTAATAAAACCCTCTTGTTAAACTGCATTTGTCTGGCAACTGCTATGGGCGGGTGGTACTGACATGAGGGAACCTGACTGGCAGAAGACACATTTTAGAAGTGGCCTGTTGGTTGGCGGCTTTTGCCCCTTTGGCCTGATTTCAGTATCATTGTCTACTTTTTTAAGTGCTAGTAGCTTGATGTTTGAATGTTAACATAAACTATTTCACAAAGTAATTTTATATACCTTCCCTTGGACAAGGAATCATTTGATGGGAGGAGAAAATATCAATTCTTTGTTCATTCTAAGACTGATGTAGAGTTGCACTCATTACTTGCCTCATATTAAATGTTACTTACCTTGATGAATTTAATTCCTGTCCTAAAACAAAGTCTTCTGTACATTAGCTGAACCTGATATACATCAGAGCTTTTGAGCAAGTTAGTCTGAAATTGATCTTCATCTGATTCTATTTCCAATACTTCCCAAATCAATACCTTTTAGAGTAATAGAAAAGGACGTGGCAAAGCATTTTTTTTGCTTGTTTATGTTTTGAGGTAGTAGAGGTGCACACACTTGTCAGAGTATCTTCAGAAAGCCGGTGTTGCTTCGAAAGGTAACTGGATCCTCATGAGACCAATAAAAGTTGTGTCTGTGACACAGGCAGCAATAAAGAGGACAATACCACAGGAAGGACTGTGACCCAAGCCTTGCTCACTAGACTGAAATCCTGGAAATCTGGGTTGTCACTCTGGAACTTTTTATAGTTACTTTATTTGACTTGGCCTCAGTTTACAGGAAATAAGTAAGCAACACCATCTTCTTGTAATTGTGAGGCTAAAATAAAATGTGTGAAATTACTCTTTTAAGAGTGTGAAAGGCTGCAAACATAAAGGCTTCTTGAAGCTGTAGTGGGAGTGAGACTATGGGGGGGGACTATAAAATGACAATGAAATTTTAATTGAAAGGAAAGCTTAAGAGTTTTCTTTATGAAAGAAGAGGCTTCTGCTGCCCATACTAGGCAGCATAGTGTCATTGGAGAGTCCCTCAATAATCCTTAAGGATGGGCTTCTTGACCCCTAACTTCCTGTCAGGGGACCTGCCCACACCATCTGCCCCCACCACCAGGTACCAAGTGTGGGTGACAGCTGTGGGAACCCCGAACCGGGCATCGTGATGAGCTGATTTGCAAAACAAGACGTCACCAGTCACCATGCAACAGCGTGAGACAGTTCCTTCTCTGGAAAGACATAATTCTCCCAACTAGAATGAGAGATGCATCTACCATCTCAGGCTCCTGCTGAATCAGAGTCACCACTCCCTCTGATGTTCTCAGGAGGTTCTGACTCCCTTTCTCTAAAGACAATCAGATGAACAAACTAGGAATTTCTCCCAATTTCTGCCTCTAGGTTGACAAAGCACCAGTTGCTGTTAGGTACCTGCCATTGTCCAGTCTTCAACTGCTGTCAGGCCCTGTGAGGTTCACAAACATAGGGGACCAGCAGCTCAAATATGGACTTTAACTGTGAACCCAACTTTGGAGGAAATGTGTGATGATTAAGGAGGTCATTGCCATAATATCCATCATCCCATGCACCTTGCAGCAGCTTTCAGCAACTTCTAACTCTCTCTGGCAGCATATTCAGAGCCACATTGTTTCACCATACATAGTTCTCATTGGTCCCACTGGGGAAAGGCCCCGTGCTTGGAGAATCTTTGTGCCTTCGGACATGGGGCAATAGAAAGGGACAACATCACCTATCCAATTATTCTTTCCAAAAGTATTTAACTTTTATCTAATAGAAATTTTGTAAAACAGTTCCTCTGGGTTCTTCAAAAATTACTGTGTTATAAAGACCAAAAAAGAAAAATGGAATCAGTAAAGGAACCAGTATTTGTCTCCTAAGTAAAGACTTAGGAAGCAAATTGCAAATTGATGGATGCTGAATTTTTTAAAGCAATGAAACGCTACAATATTGAGTCGTTTAGAGAAATGGCTAGTTGGTCTGTGTATGGGGTAATAGAGTCATATCAGTTACATTTACTGGAGAAAATGACTAGTATATTATAGTTATTTAGGGATGAAGAGATAAAGCAAATAAGCAAAAATCTAAGTGTTGATGTCACCTTGCATCAAACCAGATGAAAACTAGTTATAATCTCTTTTCAAAATTTATTTGAAATATATCTAAAATACAATTTGGGGGTAACTACATGCACACCAGCACAGAAATGATCATATGTTGAGCTCATCTTGATGTAGTGCTATGTGAGGCACGCAGATCACCTCAGAGATAATCTTGCAAAAAAGGAGAAAAGTGAAAAATAGTCTGGCTGTCACCAAGTTTCAAGAGTGACAACCCATTCTCAGGAACAGTTGTGGATAATAGAATAGAACAAGCTTCAGGACCTGAAGAAGCTGGGCTCAGATTTAGGATGCCTGACCTGGTTTTTACAAGTCAGTTGGGGGGGGGGGGTTGAAATGGGAGAGAGATGTTTATCTAAATTCAAAAAGATTTAAGAGACTAAGAAACAAGCATAATACCTACACCTTGCACCTTGTTTGAATAAAAATTTGCACAAACCAACAGTAGAAAATGTAGCTTTTGAAGTCATTTAATTATGAACTGAGTACTGCATAATAATCAAGCATTATTTTTAATGGTATTAGTTTTGATCATGGCATTGTGGTAAGAAAACACCAACATTTTTAAGGCATTCTCAATAATGCCTATAAGAGTAAAATATCTGGAATTTGATCAAATATTCTGAAGTTCCTCAGGAAAGAAATAAATAAGGAAAAATAAGAAATTTGAATCAAATAAGAGACTTGTTAAATAAATATTGCTATGGGTGGTAAATTAAGAGGTAGGTATGTTAGTGTCCATTGCATAATATATATTTGTGAATCTGTGAAAACTTTCATGATAAAAATTGAAGACATTAAAAGTCGATGAAACCCTAATTATCTTTTTTTTTTGCCTTGTGAGAGTTTCTTAGTTTATGTTGAACAAGAAGCACAAACATAAGTCCTATTGTGAACATTTAGTGCCTTACATCTAGAAAATTAAAGTTTATTTTCAACCGATTAGGAGGAGGAGGGATGAATCCTTTGAGGCTTGAAGAGGGGGAACAGCTCTGTTACAAAAGAACAAGATAGCTTTGACCCAAGACAAAGGACAAGTTAGCAACTCTTTTTTTCCCCTGTATTAGTTACATTCCCTTTAACAAACCTGACTTGTAAGTTTTATGTCATCTTGACTTTGGGGCACTCAGGAAACATGTTTCTTAGAAAAACACATTGATTTAATTGGGCTAGAGCTACTATTGGCAGAAAAGCAACGTACCTCCCTCGTCCACTTACAAAATATTCTCTAGCTACTCCTCCACAAGACATTTAGTAGAAGGAGCTTTAAGACACTATTCTTAGCATCTTCAGGACAAGGTTTCTCTAGATGAGAAGGAAAACAGCAAACAATGGGATACATACCCAACTGAATTCTAAGTCTGAATCTCTAATTAACCAGTTAAACAAATTATTCCTCTCCACAACTCTCTCTAGACTTGTTTGTTTGTTTGTAATAATATGGACTGTTACCATCCCCTGCTACTCAGATTCTCTACAAAATTCTCCTGAAACATGCTCTGTTTTTTCACTAGTTCAGACCCATTACACGTCTTGAGAAGAGTTCAGTTTGTACTTCATAAAGGCAAAGGAGAAAAAAGGCAAAATAACAACTTATCGGCTAAACTTGAGCACAACTTCAAAAACCTGTCTGTCTTCGCAGCTTATGGGATTTTTCGTGAGTTCTTTTAGGTCTCATCTTCCATTTGCCCAAAAACAAGACATCACAAGAAGCTCGATTTACATCACATATGACCACTAGATGGCAACACGAACCTACTACAGAATACTATAGCCACCGCTCAGCACCGTTAGTAGGGAGCACACATCATTACCTGCTCCCTTCCTTTTGTTTACAAGGAACACAAATGCTCTGTTGTTAAAGCTCTAGGTTGCTGAGCCTGCCTTTTTTAAAAAAAAAGCTTTGGTATTTTGTTCATGCATTTTTTGCATTTTTATTTTGTTAACATTAAAATATTATTTGTCTTAGTTACTGAGCTTTTTGGCACCCAAGCTCAGTTCCTCACTCTTCACCTAGTCCTCCTCCCTGCTCCCCCCCCAATATGATTGCTTCTCGTGGTCTACAAAATCAGTGTGTAAAATACCAGACTGAAGCCTTGTGGAAATGCTGAAAGGGTTGGTGCATTTCTTAAATCCACAGACTAAGCACGTGGAGCCGAAGCAGCTCGTGGAGCAGAAGGCCAGCATGGTTCTGGAATAAACAAAGTAAATGTTTATTGAGAAAGGGAAAAGTAAAGTAAATGCACAAGTTAATGGAATGTTTCTGCTGGTGGGATTGCAAACTTGTCCAGTCACTATGGAAGGCTGTGTGGAGGACCCTCAAACTACTGAAAATGGAACTAGTATTCAATTCAACAATCCCACTTCTGGGAATTTACTCAAATTACCAAAACACTAATTCAAAAGGGCACTGCTACTCGAATGTTTATTTCAGCACTATTTACAGCAGCCAAGATATGGAAACAACCCAAATGCTCCCAAACAGATGAATAGATCAGAAAGTTGTGGTATATGTACACAATGGAATATTATTCATCAATCAAAAAAGAAAAAAATTGATGCATTTGTGATAACATGGATGAATCTAGAAGGAATTGATAGGGGTGCTGTGGTGAAATTGGAGGACCGAGGCACAACATGGTAGCGCTGCATTGAGAGAGCAGCCATTGTAGCCTGTGGGGTGGAGACTTGGAGAAGGGAGGCCAAGTCTTCTCATGAGAACAAAAGGGATCTAAGGAGGAGGAGGAGGAGAGAGAGAGAGAGAGAGAGAGAGAGAGAGAGAGAGAGAGAACCACAGAGAGGAGGAGCAGAAAGGAGGCTGGAGACCTTGGAGCTGCCATTGCCATGTGTGGCATCAGAGCAGAAAAGGAATCCATGCTGTGGGCTTCTATCCCCTGCCTGGGCCAGTGAGGAGCCTAGGGAAGCATGCTGGAGAAACTTGTGACTTGTGTAAGCTGACTTGGAAACATGATACTTGAAAACTTGTTTTAACTTTGAAACTGCAAAGTTTGGGAATTGTCTGGAGACCTGAAGAGAACTTGCTGTGTTGCTGTTTTCATCATGAGAAGTCTGAAGTGGTTGCTGCTACTGTAGCAAGTAAGTCTTGCTGGTTTCAGGCCATTTTAGAGTTGAAACTGAAAGAATGCCAGAGCTGTGCCTTTTGGAGAATTGACGACACCATCCTCATTTCTTCATTGGTTTGAATTGACTCTCCCACTTTTGAAGAAGGATCCATGATGCCATCTTGGCTTTTTTATCTGGCTTGAAGGTGGGACAGCTTCCAATCTTGCGGATGCATATGGCTTAGGACCCATATATAGTTTTTGGACTGAAGACGAACAGGTTGGTAATGTTACCAAAGGGGTTCCTTGTGCTCTCGGTGACTTTGTTTATTCTGTTTTTTAATGAGTAAATCCGTTTTTGCCTTCTTTTAAGGTTAGTGTGGTCTTGCTACTGCTCACGCGGCCTGGGATGAACCTAAGAAGTATCTGGGTTTAAAAGGGGCCAGCTGCTCCCATTTGTAAGTTTAGTTAAGCACCCTGTGTTGTCCTTTTTTTCCTACCCAATTTCAGAATCATGTTAGCAGAAATAAGCCGGAAAGATCAAGAGAAATACTGGATGATCTCACGCAGGATATTGGGAAAACAAACAAAAGGACAAGGAAAATTTAAAACTATCAGCAGAAGTGAAGAGCAAGAGAGGGGGAGGGGGTAAAATCAGAGGAGAGATGGGCACAAGAGATTAAAATGATAGTTCATGGATGATAAGGTGGTGGGAAAACCTTGAGGTAGACAACAATGTAACAATATGTATGTGTGCAATCAATTTTTTTAAAATAAAATTAATTTTTTAAAAAGTTTAAAAATGACATGTGTCATTTGCAGCAACCTGGATGGAACTAGAAAGACTCATATTAGCAGAAATAAGTCAAAAAGAAAAAGAGAAGTACAGGATGGACTCACTTATATGAGGGATATAGGGAAAAACAAACAAATAAGAAAGAATGAAAGCAACCAATGGGACTGAACCATGGAGCAAGAGAGGAGGAGGGGGAAGAAGATGGGGGAGGTGAAGAACACACAAAAGATCAGGATAGTTAACAAATGTTAGTGAAGTGGGAAAGCCCCGGGGTACAGATATCAGAAGAAAACAACGGGTCAAACAACCAACAACTGAACATCAACTTAACCAACCAACAAATTGCAGAAAAATGGGAGATGGAGTGACTGAAGGGGGGATACAGAGGGGGAATACAGAGGGAGGAGGAGGGATCAATTAATGCACAATTGTGACAAATCAATAAAATGAATTTTTAAAAAAAGTTTGAAAAAATGAACTGTTCCTTTGTGCCCGCAACATGCCTGTGGTCATGACATGCCTGTTTTTATGACTTTGCCCCTCCCTCTTAGCACTGGATGCTTCCCCTGCTACCACACTGAACCTCTCCTCTTACTCTTAAACTAGCTCCCTTCTCTTTTCTCCCTGTTGTCTATCACAAAGAGAGAAATTTTCCTTCCTTTTCTGTCCTGGTTATCTGACCTTTGCCTTACAGTGCAGAAGGAATAAGCAGGTAGGAACTGGAGGAAAGAGAAGAGAGGGAGAGATCAGTGCATGGAAGATTCCAGGCGGTCTGCTGTCAGGGTCTCTCCTTCAGAGGAGCTGCTGAGGCCTGGCTGTGACTGCACTCGGCAGGAGGATGATATAGTTAGTGGGTATGTTCTTAAAAATCACAAAAGTCCTACAATGTTAGGAGTCACATGTGGAATGAAGAAGAAATTGAGACAGAAGAGATGGATCTGTGATCTGTGAGGCTGGCCCACAAAACAGGGATCCTGGGAAGCATGTCCAGGTCTGACTTTATTGAAGTTGCAATGCCACTTACATACCCCAGCAAGGAAAAGTTAAAATGATGGAATGAGGAAGTAGCAAAGTGTACATGACATGCAGCAGGGAGGATGTGGGGGTGAGTGATAACAGAAGAATTTACCTTTGGGGGCAAAGGCCATTACTAATAGGTCCTATGTCTCTTGGGACATTCCAAAGAGGTTAGGAAGCTGGGTTACAGGTGAGAGATGTTCTGCAGTCCTCCCTCTAGTGTGCCAGAGAGGGTTAGAGAGATAGGAGGTGTTCCTCTTATCTGAAGCTCCATCTCCCTACCTGCTTCCACATTCCACACTACAAAGAAGCAATTTTAAACAATACCCTATGAGCATGCCATAAGTGCTAACTAAGCAAGAGACAATATCCCTTAATATTGAAAGGAATACCTGTGTGCTTCTCTCCACCTCCCAGGAGCTCACTTTTGGAAAAGCATAAACAGGCCCCAACCTCCCTTAGGACTTTCCCTGGGCCCTTTATTTCTAGTATTGGTGAAACCTTTGCCATTTTGGGTGTTGGTGTCTGGGTCTGCGCTGTTTACTGGTGTAACCTGGGCTGATACCTCTACTCTGTCCCTCCAAATGCTCTCTGCATATTCTGCCTACTCTCGGGCCTGGGAGTTCCATTTCCAAGGCCCCCAGTCATGTTCTTCTGCACACACCCTGCAAAGCTATCTTTAGATAACTAAGTTTCAGAAAGAGAACTGCTCAAACAAAGACAGACAGGACAATTCACGAATATTCTTCCTCCGTCTGTGCTTAACTTTGGCCCAGCTCTGGCACTGTTAGCAGATTCAGGCACAAGGGCCCTGATCTGGCTTCCCGGCTCCCCACGAGCATAAGATACTATTCATGTAAAACCCAGGATTCCCTCCCTAGACTCAGGCGGCCCTAGGGGCTCTGTCTCAGGGTGGGTAGTAGACTCTGAATGTATGCCCAGGGTGGTCAAGGGCAGCTCTAAGGGCAATTGTGAACAGATCTCAGCTGTGTAGGCTGGGGTATCTGTTCGTGAGCTTGCACAGGTGTTTCCCTTGTCCACAGAACCAGGGAGGGCTGAAGAGAGGTGGATACTGGCCTCTCACCACCACACTCTACACAGACCTGGACTTCCATTCATGACACAATCACCTCATTTGTTGAGGCAGGAAGATAGGACAGATTTTATTCAACAGTAGGTTAGCTCAAGTTAGAACTGAAATATTCTGACTTGTGATGTGCAACCAGGCCCAAGGCTCTGCAACTGTCAGGGAACCAACTACTGGCTCCCCCTATTGGGCAGGCTTGGTACTTCCTCCACTTTGGTATCTGCAAATAGCTCCAGGTGGAAGAACTCCCTGTGAATGGATTCAGTTTGAGTGGGCCCTCTGCTTTCTCTTGGTGCCCTGACTGCAACATATTGTGAAAGTCCAGCATGTGATACCTAGGCTCTCAATTTTAAATAAAATACTGGCAATACTTGGATGGGTGAGAAAGGGAGAGAAACAAGTCTTCATACCCAAAACTAACAGAAAACTCACAATGGGGGGAAATTCAAAAGGTGAAGGGAGTGAGGTGAGGTTAAAGCAGAGGGTGGGTGATCTTTTAAGGATCCGTGTTCCCTGCAGAAACAGCATGTGTCCTGAGCAGTCTCACCTGCTCACTGCACTTGAGGGGGTGTAAGTCACAGGAAACAGCTCTTGCTGTTCTTTTCCTGAAACCATTAAAATCCAATTTTGCATTTGGTATAGTAGTACCCCAAAGGTCCCTTGAAGGTTCCAATGAAACTGTCACCCGTCAAGTGTGCTGATCTTGGGAGGCTCCATCTGATTGAGTTGTCCTGGGCCTGTCTAGAAACATCCATGTAGATGCTCCTGGTTTACAATGATTGTACCTTCTTCAGCAACACTCTCTGTGTGCCTTTGCTTTTGCCTGGGTTCATACATTCTTTTAAAAATCAGTTTTGAGTGCTAACATTGCCTCACACTATTGTAGGAACAGGGGATCGATGTGGAGAGAGGTGGCAAGACCCCTGCATCCAATTATAGTGGCAAAAGCAGAACATTCAGATCCAGCTGATCCGCATTAAATAGCCCTTACTAACTATCTCCAGTGAGTCAGGTACTGTTCTAGGTGCCAGTGATATGGCCTTATATGTAGCACATGTGTACACACACACATACACCCCTGTTCTAGGGAGTATATATACTAGGTAGGGAGCTCGACAATGAACACAGCTAAATGGGTGTGAAATGTGGAAGCAGGTAGAGAGATGAAGCTTTAGAAAAGAAGACCACTTCCTATCTCTCTAGCCCCCTCTGGAGGCAAGAGAGGGTAGGCAACAGAACATCTTTCACCTCTAACCCAGCTTCCTAACCTCTTTGGAATGTCTCAAGAGACATAATTAGTAATGGCTGTTGCCCCCATAGGTAAATTCTCCTGTTATCACACATCCCTGCATCCTCCCTGCTGCATGTCACATACGTTTTGCTACTTCCTCATTACACCATTGTAACATTTCCTTCCTGAGATATATAAGGGGCTTCACAACTTCATTAAAGTTAGACCTGGACATGCTTCCCAGGGTCTCCATTCTGTGGGCTAGCCTCACAGATCGCTATCAGTCTCTTCCCATTCATTTTCTTCTTCATTCCACATGCGACTCCTTAACAAATAGTTTTTGTCTGGAACCTATCCCTGGAACATAGAACAGGATCTACCACTTTCTATGAGAGTAAAATTCCAGATAAGCAGAAATGAGAGCAAAGAGGATGACACAGAGAAAGGACAAAAACAGATACAGCATAGGGGTGTGAGAGCTGCAGTCTCCTGTGGAGTCTGCATTTCAACAGCAACTAGAACGACAGATGTGCAAAAGCATGAGAGGTGAGACCAGGTCCTCTCCAATGCACCCAGCCAGACCTTGAGGCCACAGTTGCCTGAGACCATGCCCTGCCTTGCTGTTCTGTCTCCATGGACCTGCTTCCAGGCAAAACCAAACTCTCCTTCCACAGCCACCAGGGTGCCGGGGTGTGTCAGGTGGTCTTCCTGAAGGCTTCTCACTAGCCTTGAACAGAAAAGTATGGCCTGAAAAATCTGGGAAGGTGCATAAACTGGGCCCAGAGGAGTAGCTTGGAAATTTTATGTGTTAGGAATAATTATGAATTATGAATATGTTAGAATAGCTGTTAAGGGCCTGGGGAATGAGAAGATGGTGGAGATTTGTGGTTAGTCAAGATCTTCTGAAAAGGGTTTGAACATTTGAACATTAACAGGGGAGCAGGAAGCTCAAGGGAGGAACATTGTAGAAAGGGAGCAAGGATAGGGAGGGAGAAAGACTTCCTGAAAGGGCAGGCGTAAGGTCAAGAAATGAAGGCATCAGTAAGAGAAGCCAGACTAGGAAGGATGCTTGGGTTCTGGGGCAGTTCAGACCTCATGTTGCACTAAATGACTTCACAATAATTTTTTTCTTCAATTTTTCAATTCTAGGCATTGTTTGAAATACCCACATACATTAATTCATACAATCTTTATAGCAACACTTGGAGGCAAGTAAGCTATTATCACCATTCTACAAACGAGGAAACAGAGGCCCCCAGACAGAGGTTGTCCACAATCCCACAACTCATCCAGTGTCCATGTGTGCCCTGACCCTCCATGCCACTAGCATGTGTGAGGCCCCACAGTGGGGATAAGTGTAGGACATCTGAGGAAGGGGCTGGCTGAGGGTAATGAGCAAGTCAGAAGTTGGACAGGATGTGGCAAAGGAAGCAGGCTGGAACCTAGCCCATAGATCATCTGTGGACTCTTCTGCAGAGCAGAAAATCCTTTAATGGCAGCCATTTCTCTTGAATGTTTCTGTTAATTTGCTATTAAACAAATCAATCTGATTTATGTCTTCATAAATCCATGCTGAAATGGTCACATGTGCAGTAGAAGCAAGTGGACTGTTACGCCCCTCAAGTTCCCCTAGTGTCTGCTGCCTCAGTAAACCTAAATAGTTTATTGAAGACTTCACATTGAAGAGATGCTACAGAGAGGAATGTGGGTGCCCATTCAGCCTCAAATTGCCTGCATTTAATTAAAAAGCAAAACTGTCTCAAAATTTCACTTGCCATTGATAGTTTTGTTGCACTCTGCATAATCCCTGAGACAATTCCTCTTATAAAATAGTCCATATTTTTCCTTAATTCTACTCCACGATTGGTTTTATTTTTAGTTTTGGTTTTGTTTTGACATAAGCCCATCATTGGCACTAATGGTATGATTCTCTCATAATCCTTAACAATCTATCTCACTTTATCACCACAGTCAGAATCAACACCCACTGCGTGGATGCTCCAGGCTCCAAGACATGACAAGTCCTGTTTTCCTGCATCTACTCACACATTTCAATAGAATTTGGCTCTGCCTGGCAAATTCATTTACCGGAGCCCTAGATGGAATTTGTGTTCAATGCATCATTGTGTCGCACTGATATTGTTAAATATCTTAGATCTGTCGTAAAGAGCAAGGTATTTATAAAATAGCACCTAACCCAGTGTTTTTATCATAGCCTCATAAACATTTCTCCCAATATTGCAATCAACCATGTATTTGCCACTGCCATTCACTTCCGGCCCAGATTTGCGCTGTTCACATGCAAAGAGTATACCTTCCTACATGTGGTCACACAGCCCTGGAAACATGCCAGATCTGAACTGAGATGCCCTGTGAGTACAAAACACAAAGCAATTTCAATTTAGAAGTATTGGTAGCAAAACCCCAAAGAACAAGAACAGCTTATTAATGGTGTTATATTAATTACATGTCAACAAATTTGGGTTAAATTTGTTAAACATATTTGTTGTTAAACTAATGTTTCATTTTAAACTAATGTTTCATTTAATTGCTACATTTTATAATGTAGCAAAACCCCACAGAACAAGAACAGCTTATTAATGGCTTTATATTAATTACATGTCAACAAATTTGGGTTAGATTTGTTAAACGTATTTGTTGTTGAACTAATGTTTCATTTTTATGCTTTAAGTGTGGTTATAATCCTTTAAAAGAGAGGGGAAAGCAAGGAGAGGGGAAGGGGAAAAGGAGGGGGAAAGTGGAAGGAAGAATATAAAAGCTCATTTTTTTTCTTAATACCCTTATTTATTTCCTCTAGTCTATCCTGACTCTAGGTTCTATTCTGTCCCTTAGAATAATCAGTGACATTCCCACAGGTCAATGAGTTTTCATAATCATAATCTTAATCTATGAATCTTTGAAAATAAGAAGCTGCTTGTTTCTTTAGGTTGGTCCTCTCAATTCACTGTGAAGCCATACCCTCTGTCCCCAGTCCCTGCCTCCACATCTCAAGCTGATGAACTCTCTTCTTCCCAAATGAATAAGAGAATTCATAGGCACACAAGGGACTTTTTAAGATTTCTATCTTAAATGCTGGTGCAGGTAAAATGCTTTCAGCACCACCTAGCTCCATGGTATAATAACAGCGATAACATCAACAACAATAATAATAAAAAGGAAAGGGATTCATCATTTTCTTCTTGCCTTAACTTGCAAATTCATAAAAAATGAAAAAAGGCACACAGTTTTTTCTCCTTGGAATAAGTCTGTCTATGAACATCATTAAACACAAGCTTTATTTTCACAAACAGCTAAATATTATATAATGTACCTAAAATTATTTTATAGCTTTACATGACTGTGTTATAAAGTTGCCTCTGGTTATATTGTTAAAATATTGTAAATGTACCATCTCTATTAGCAACCTTAGAAAGGAAATGAGTTACATCATGAAGGATATTTTATAAAATTCTAATGGGTATACATTGCCATTTGTAAATCAAATGTACTTATCAAGTGACCCTACACCACACATTCAAATGGAATGTGTTTCTTCCATTAGAGTTTGGAAGTGGTTCTATTATATACATCAGGAAACTGCCTTGGCAGTTTAAAATGAGCTCCGGACAAATCTCTCTCCCTTTTTCAGGCACTAACTCTGAAGATGGGGCTAATTTCTTTGACATCCTTGAAAAATGCATTTTCCAACTCAGCAACATCAAAAAGTAAATACTTACCTGATTACATGCGTCACATTGCTTCCTCCTCAGCTATGCAAAATGTCCTAAAGTTTATTGCTTTGGCTTTGCCACTCTGGAGAGTACTTGAAAAGTCAAGGCTTAGGATTTTAAATGATTATCAGTATTAGTAATGCTAAGCCACGAAGATGACTTAATAGTTACTGCTCTTCTGCTTCACCCATTAATTGTCCAGAACACAGACCACAAAATTGGCTCAGTCTTAGTGAGTGCTGTGCATTTTCTGCCTAAGAGCCTCCTTGGTGAGGCTTTAGAGCATGGACATTCCCTCTCCCATTAATCTTTTACTAAGTCAACAACTTGAACAAGCCCCATGCAATAGACCACTGGTGCTCGGCATCTAGGTAGACAAGTGGAGTATATTTTTGGCATATAGAATACTTTTTTTTTTTTTCATTTTCATGGAGCCAGCACAGCAGAGCTGTGGGACTGCCTACCAGTGGAGAAGCGGTTCCAGAACTTCCCCATCCCCATGCACAGAAATGGAGCCCCTACCTCCTGAAATCGAGATAGTAAAGCATATATGTGTCCATTCAAAGGGAGAAAAGGGGTCCAGGAAGGTCAGGAGTGAGGAAAGGGATGCTGGCTTCAAGTAACTAGTGCTGTGACATTTAGTTTCCATACACACTCTCAGGAGCTCGGTGCATTGTAGAAGCATAGCAATGCAGGCTAAACAAATCACCAAAATTCAGATATGGACACCTAATCACCAAATTGATGGTCTTTGGAGATGAGGCTTTGAGAGGTGATTAGATTATGAGGATGTATGAGGATGGCACATCAAGAAGAGAACTGAGGGTCCTATCAAAGAAACCCCACTGGGATCCTGCTTCTCTTTGCGATGTGAGCAAAAAGTCATGAAGAACAGGAGTGTGCTCTCAATCTCACACCTTAATCTTGGACTTCTTAGACTCTCGAACTGTGAAAAACAAATTTCTGTGTAAGATCCAGTCTATGGCAATCTGTATAAACTAAGACACACTCTAAATCGTGAAGGTTTTAGCCTCCACAGAGAAGCACACCTATTGCTTAGGCCTCTTTTAGGTAAACCACTGAGTACAGAGAAGGGAAGTTGTGACAGGCGGGTAATGTTTCATCTATGGGAACAACAGCTGGTTGACTCCCCATTAGCTATACACCTTTCTATGTCATAGACACCTGGACCAAGCTCCCAACAGTGTCTCACTCTGCTAGCGCAATTAGATACAACTGCCTACTGGGAAATAAGACAGAAGAGTTCCATCCACTTTCAAAATGCAGATGGAGAATTTCTGAGATATTATTATAAGTTAAGTTTTCAAAACCCTGTTTTAATAAATATATACTATATTCAGGGCTCTCCAAATATGCAGAACCAAAAGGATATATATACCTCTACACATATAGACATATAGAGTTTTTATACAGACTTATAGAAATATAGAGATACACACATACATACACTTATATACATGTGTATACGTAGATGATATGAAGAGAAAGATACAGAGATTAGTTGTAAAGAATTGGCTCACATGGCTACGGAAAGTTGCTAGTCCATAATCTGCAATCTGGGCCAGAAATTTGGAGACCCTTGAAGGAATTGATACTGTAATACAAAAGTGTCCAGGCAGAATTCCCTCTTTTCTTGAAGACTATCTCTTTGTCTTATGGTTTCCAGCTGATAAGGTAAAATCCACAAGCATCTACTCAAGGTAATATTGGAAAAAGTGACTTGCTTTATTGAGTTTACTGATTAAAAACATCACCTCAAAAATACCTTCACAGAAACATCTAGAATAATGTTTGACCAAACATCTAACTTGCCTTGGTCTAGGTTAAGTTCATACATAAAATTAACCATCACCAACCAACAGACAGATATCATGTAATGAACAAAATGTAAGTAAGTCCACACCAGGACTCACACTGCCCATCAGCACTAAAAGCCATGTAAAACCAGTCAGGGCTCCCTCGCAGCCATTCAGGGAGGAGCTTTTTCTGTGGCTCCTGATAGCCACCTAGTTATGTGTGGTGTCTGGTGCTTCTACTCTGCCAGGCTGGGTCTCTGTGTGAACCGCCCTTCACAAGAGCTAAAGAAAGTAAGTCAAATGGCATCGTTCACCTGAAGGGAAAAAAAAGTTTAAAAACTGTGAGAATGAAACAAAAAAATGTGGGATATATACACACATGCATGCATACATGGGTGTTGAGACTTTAAAGAGAAGTATGGGAATAAATTCAGGAGAAAGGCTGAAAATGCAAAGCATGACAGGAAACATGATGGTAAAAGTCCACAGGGAACCATGAGGTACTATAACATTATCAGCCCTGCTGTGCTCCTCCTTAGGGGTTTAAATTCCACCTCTATGGAACCAGCTTCACAGCTGCTAAATTATAGTAATTCCAGCCCTTCCTTAGTTCTCCCAAATTCAAGGACTGGAGCTGCTTCCTACAGTTGCTGCCTCAGACACCTTAGTAGTATGTTTTACCCTTCAGTTATTCATTTAACTGAGGGTTGATTACTAAGGAGTTAATCATTTTGATAGTAAATCTAGTTTGTTCAAATAACTAGCATAATTTTAGTCTACTGATTAGATCTTGTTTGATAAAATGTTATTTAGATTGGGTCATACATGTCCATAGCAGCTTATTTTATGAAATTTTTATCAGCACAGTGACTATATTAAATATACTATCAAATATTTCATAATAGGTTTACACCATAGGTTCTACCATAATCCCACTTAGAACTCTCCTGAGACTTCCTATTGCACTCAGGAAAAGTTAAAACCAAAAGGCCTGGGGAGAAATAATCTCTACAATATAAATTATTATAGAAGTTCATCACAACAAAACTACATTTTATAAGCCTTTAGACCCACATTCTTTGATCTGCAGATGCCCTATGGTCTTTCTACTTTACCTCAGAGACACTTTCTTCTAATTCAGTGAGAAACATCTTCTGGAATAACAAGCAAAATCTCTCCAAGATTTGTTAGCAAGTGATACCGGCTGCTCAAGGGAGCACACAGCAAGGCCTGCTGGTCAAAAGTTACCACTTTCACAGAGACTAATACAATTTCTCCCCTTCCAGGGACAAGTCCAGATGGAAAACAGACACACAGAACTTCAGAGAAAATCCATGCCGAGTGTCGATGCAAACCACACAAGCTTTGTGTGTTTGTGTTTGTGTGAACAGTATATATTTCTGTGTATGTATACCTAATATATTTCAAGTCACATTTTTTACTATTATATATACACACATATTTACTTCATTACATGTTATCTTCATTATCCCATAGGTTTATGGCATCAAAAATACTAAATGATCATATATAAGTATATACATAAATTCATATTCTCACTTTGGATCAGGTAACTGAAATGTTTGTAAAAGGGGGTTTCTTCACTATTCGATAGTTTTCCTTCTTCTGTGAGACTGTGTGAAGAATAAAAGCACCATTTGTAATCACAGATGAGGAGAAAAGTTTGTTTTTCATGAAAACAGACAGAGACTTGGAGTTGGTTCTTATTTCAAGAAATTGATAATTTGTGACCAAAAAAAAAAAAAAAAACTATCTCATATCCTACCTGGCAGTGAAGCCACCATTCATGCTATTAAGTGTGCTTCTAACTAGTAATGCACAATGGGGTAGGTGTTGCTTATTCAATTCCTCTGACCACAGAGTACTGGTTCCAACTTCTCTGTCAGGATAGACACTCCAGTTTCAAGTTGGAGCAGATGGGCTCAGTCAGCTCACAATTCCCCAGGATGGAACCTGCTGTTTTATTTGCCACACATTCTTGCTCTTCATAATTGCTGAGTTGAATGTGCAACTGGGAAACTGTTGGCTTTCTAAATGTGTCTGAAGGGTCCATGTAACATAACCATGCAAGAACACTAAATGGGCCACAGTAACAACAACAAAACCTAGAGCTGGCTTGCTTATTTATTTCAAGACAGAGGCATAAATCTAAGTCATGTAAACCATGAAATGGATATTTTGTTCTGCCCTTACTTTCAGAGTGAACTCTACCTTTCTTCCTCGGTTGTACCCAGCAAGTGTACCTGCCTGATATCGGGTTTCAGATACCTCCTAATCAATGAACTCTTACTTTAAAAAGCCATGTTTATGCATGAAGATAGGAGGGGGAAATCAGAAACCAGAGCATGAGGACCAAAGTCTTAGGGGGATAAAGGCTTGAATCACAATCATAGGACATTCACCCAGTATAAAAGGGTTGTTTTTCTTTGTAAGGATTTCAATAGCTCCACCTATTGAATTGGGAGAATTTCTTCCCAACTTCAGGCAGAGTCAGAGGGGATGGAATCTGTCAGGTGCATGGCCACTTCAGAGCACTACATCTCACTATGTAAGCATCTCAGGAATAGTTTCAGGGCTCCATGGGTTGGAGCAAGCATCCTTACAGTGGATGATGACAAGTAAATGACAAGCTTAGGTGTTGAGCTTAAGTTAAGTGACAAGCTTAGGTGTTGATCTTAAAAGCAGGACCAGGGACACTTGGCTTAAAAGACTCAAAATGAGGAGAGTGATGCTGCAAACATGGTGGCTATTTCCAGTGAAATCTGTGACAATCATGAGGAGTTTGGTGTCAGCTCTGGATGAATAAGTTCTACAAGCCTGTCAGGTGGTGAAGACAGAGAAATTTTAATCCCCCACACTTCTTGGGGGAATTAAAATCATCTATCCAGTGAACACACAAACAACAGGAAAGTTAAACCACCTTATTCCTGGTACGAAGAACATTCAAGTGGTCTGGCTATAAGACAAAACCAGCCACAGCATTCCCTGAAACTAAAGCATCATCCAGAAAAAGGTCCAGCTCTCTTCAACTCTGAGAGAAGCTGAGAGGGGTGAGAAAGATGAAAAAGAAAAGTCTGAGGCCAGCAGATGTTGGCTCATGAAGCTGAAGAAGTCATCATCTCTATAATGTGCAAGGTAAAGCAGCTACTGCTGGTGTAGAAGGTCAAGGAAGTGATCTAGAAGGTCTGCTTGAGATAATTGATTAAAGTGTCTACACTAAACAAGATGAAACAGTTTTTTATTGGAAGGAGATGCCATCAAGGGTTTTCATAGCCAGAGAGGCAAAGGCATTGCCTAGTTCCAAAATTTCAAAGAAAGACTATCTTATTAAGGATGAATGTAGCCGATGACTTGACATTGAAGGCAGTGCTCATTTGCCATTCTGAATATCCCAGGGTTACTAAGAACATTGCTAAATCTACTCTGCCTGTACTCTGTAAACAGAACAGCAAAGCCTAGATAACAGCACATCTGTTTACCACATGATTGACTGAATATTTGAAACCACTCTTGAGACCTACTGCTCAGAAAAAGAATCACCTTTCAAATTACCACTGGTCATTGACAATGCAGCTGGCCCCCCACAAATTCTGATGGAGCAGTACAACTAGATGAATTATGCTTCATTTCTGCTGCCACAACATCCTTCTACAGCTCACAGATCAGTCTTGATTATTTAAGAAACACATTTCCTCCTGTGAGCTAAGTGGAGTATGGTATCAGACCTTCATCCATAGCTTCACCGGAAGCTGATGAATCAAAACTCCATGTGGAACTTGCCACCCAAGGAGACATGGCGCCCTCCCCAAGCCTTGGGAGAGGAGGCCTGCAGAGTCACGGCATTGGCTCCACAGCAAATCTGCAAATGGACGGAGAGGAGATGAGCTGCAAGATCCATTAGTGCATGCCTGCCTTCATCGAGAAACCTCCTCACTGACAATGGCTGGGGGAAAGGATCCCCAAGGCCAGAGGTCAGAGAAATGAGGTGCAGGGATAGCAGATGGCAAGGAGATTGTACTGGAGCCAGTAACTAGAAGAGACCCCAAATGAATATGGACTGGCTGCCCAATACAAAGCTCAGGACTACAAACCATGTGCCATGAGCCTGGAACACAGTCCCTCACCCGACAAATGGACACAGCCACAGAAAAAGAGACCAAAGGACCAATGAACCCAACATAAACCAAAAAAGAACAATGAGAGTGGAGACTGAGTGAACACAAGGGGTGGGGTGGAGGAGGGAAGGCATGCCAGTAACCATTTACCTTATTTACTTATGTGAGAATTTATAAGAATTTAGAAATAAATTTTTTTTAAAAAGGAAGAAACACATTTTCTAAAACTATAGTTGCCAAAGATAGTGAGTCCTCTGATGGATCTGGGCAAATATAATTGGAAATAGTTTGCCAAAGTAGGTACCAGGGAGAACATGCAGGATTCATGGGATGAGGTCACTGTAAGTCAGCATGACAAGGAATTTTGAGAAAGTGGCTCCATCCCTCATGAAGAAATTAGGGCCTCAAGCATTCAAAGGAGGAAGTCTCTGCAGATGTAGGGGAAAGAGCAAGAAAACCAGGGTTAGAAGCAGCACCTGAAGATGTGAAATTTAGAACAGATGAGGTGTTGCACTTATTGATAATCAAAGAAAGTCGTTTCTTAAAATGAAACCTGCTCCTGAAGAAATGCTGTGAGTGCTTATTTGCTCTCTTGGTCTCTCTTGAATAATTTTCTTGCCCAAATCTCTGCTATAATTCATTGTGTTCTTACTGCTAGGAAATGCTTTCCAAGACATTTAGTCATCATACCAGTAACCCATTGCAGACTGAACACTTCTCATGTAGCTTTTTTTAACAGTGCGGTACAGTTGCTCCTTCTATGCTTCTTGTTGCTTTGACAATCTAGTCTCTGTCGACTTCCAGCACCCTTCCTGATTTCACACTCATGCATCCTCACCACACAGAGGTTCTTCACTGCATCCTCATTGGGTCACATCATTTCCCACAAAGGGGAGGGGGCTGGACAAAGGTTGCACGGGGCAGGGAAGCCTGGGCTGAGCCACACTGGTCATGGGGGGTGAGAATATCTCAAACACCACCCCTCAGGCAGTGACCTCTCAGAAGATGTTGCACCTCAGAGAACCCAGAAGAATAATCTCAGCAGCTGAGGCTACGCCATGTTCCTAATAGCAGTGTGCCCACCTGAGTGTGACACAGCCTCTCAGGAGATGAGCTCGAGAGATGCCCCAGCCCTGGTAGTGAGCTTGGACCAGATGTTGCCCTCACCTGTTGAAAACCACTGACATATATTAGAAGAAAGGTAAAAGAACTGAGTAAGAAAACCTAAAAGGAAAGTCTGGCGTTGTGGCGCTCGCCTGTTTCCAAGCGCTGGGAGGCAAGAGGCTTGAGATGGCTTGAGTTCTCGGGTTTGAGATTACCCCAGGCAAGATAGCAAGACCTGGTCTCAAAAAAGCAGCCAGGCGTGTGGCAGGCACCGCTACCTGGGAGGCTGAGGCTGGGGATCGCTTGACTCCGCAGTACCCCCGGGCAACTTGAGTCTGTAGTATCCTGGGCAAAATAGTGAGACCTAGTCGAAAGGAGAGGAGAGGGGAGGGAAGA